>JAQFZH010000256.1:0-39555 GCA_034695485.1 Entomobrya nivalis
CAGGGAATCGACGGGAAATGCTGGGAATCGACGGGAAATGCAGGGAATCGACGGGAAATGCAGGGAATCGACGGGAAATGTAGGGAATCGACGGGAAATGCAGGGAATCGACGGGAAATGCAATGAATCGACGAGAAATGCAGGGAATAGACGAGAACAGAAGAGAATCGACGGGAAATCGACGGGGAATACAGGGAATCGACGGGAAATGCAGGGAATCGACGGGGAATACAGGTAATCGACGGGAAATGCAGGGAATCGACGGGGAATACAGGGAATCGACGGGAAATGCAGGGAATCGACGGGGAATACATGGAATCGACGGCAATCCTAACTGAAATTTAGTTTTCAAAGACATCCATCAACCAGCTTGCTTTTTGGGTTGACTAAAGAAATATACAATTTTCTAGATCTTTTGAATTTATTTAAAAAATACATACATAATAGCATAACTTCCAGAAAACATCAGTTTTATGGGCTTTCTACTAGTCATTACATACTTCTACTGAAGTAGCATTGTGGCAGTATGGCTGGTAGTATGTAAAATGTGGCAGTATGGATGGTAGTATGTAAAATGTGGCAGTATGGATGGTAGACACCAAACATTGTTCCCATCCATACTGCCACACTACATACTACCATCCATACTGCCACATTTTACATACTACCACCCATACTGCCACATTGCGACCTCAGTAAAGTCATACTGCTGTAAACGTGTCTATGTTGACTGATGTTAGGCGAAGTAACAGCTAAGCAAATGCGGGAAATCGAGTACCTGCCACATCGTCCTAGGGTGGGAATTCAGGGTTTCATAATTGAGGTTCTTTTTAATGTTACTGCACTTAGTGCAGTAACGGGCCCATTACTAGTTATACCCATATATGCTATCCTGTTCAAAATGTCCCTTTAAAAATCATAAATTACAGTTCAGTACGTAATTTCTATATATTAAAAACTACTACATAATATTATTTACAAATAAGCATTTATTTAATGACATTATTATACTAGCCAACAAAGTAGCGTACAATATGATGAACTTATATTTAATTACATTTTTAAATTCATCTACTAAATCTAAAGATTTAAATAAAATATCCCAAGTTATCTAGATTCACTACTGAAATAGTCTACATATTAGGAACAAAGGAATTAATTTTACAATTACATGGTATGGAACAACAGTTTATCTAAAAGTAGATTTTCAACATATATAATTAGTAACAAAATAACGTAAAAGCTTTTTAATTAAAATCGTAAAAAGTGAAGACAGTCTTGTATTTCCGCCATTCTCACTGGTTCGAAATCCTAGACAATGCAATGAGCCAAAACATATATCCTTTCTTTATCCACTGCGCTTCCATGTCAGAACTCAGCTGCAATAAATAGCGTATAGTATACAGTAATTAGCGGGATTAGGATTTTATGTTCATCTAGATTAAAATTCACTAAATAAATCAGTATTAGAAAACAAACCTTAAACTTTGGATGGAGATCCAATTTGCGTAGCTTAGGCATTTTCAAGAAACCCTGATTGAACAGCAAAGCGGAAATCAAGGACGCCCCACCAGCATCGGCGTCATGTTTGGCGTCGGTCCACAACTTCAAAGTATGAAGCTCTAAACGAGAAACGAAAATATTTTAGTTTTCTACATAAGAATAATAATCTCACATAGACAATAGAACATGACACATTTTCAGTGAATATTTTGTAAGCTTTAAATGCTTACCCACTAGATTTCTAACAGATGGCTGAAAATGTTCACTTCGAAGTCCAACAAATTCTAAGTGCTCATTATGCTTCCTCAAAGCACTAGCAAGCTCAAGAGGTAAACCCAAGAGTACTGAATCCAGCTTATCTGAGCTAGTGCCGATGTCCTGCAAATTTCCATGCAAGTTCATGCACAAAAACTGAAGCTGTGTCATATTTTGCAGCAAGTAAGTTAGTCCACTAATGTCATTAATGTTTACAGACAGGGCGAAGTGCTGGACATTAGGAAACGTTGTAAGCATTTGAGTCATCATTCCGACACTGAGTGAAATATAGTGATCGTCATGCCCGTATGGAAAATGCTCACTTTTACAACATATCGACAGCTCTTTCACTTTTTCAAATTTGGAATTTCCAATCCAGTTTGTTTCAATAATCTTGACTGAAGACCACAAAATAAGCCTTGTTAAATTCGGAAGGCACCTTGGCAAGGCTGACATATCCCCAGGCTCCAATTCACACTCGGCACTCCAAATCTCAAGTGATTTCAACTTTTCCATTGTTGGAAATCGCAAAAATGTATGGGGTAGCATACGACCAGTACCTTGGAGACCTCCAATCTCAAAACTTGTCAGCGTTTTCCGGAATTCGTGCAAAATTTTGAACAGCAAACCATCCTCTAAGGGACTCTGGTGTATTTGTATCTTCAGATGATTCAGATTAGGAAGGTGGTTCAAAAGAAGTACTTGAAGGTGTTTGCTTTTCATTTTCGCTGAAAAGCCCAGGGAGTTAATTGTTGGTGGAAGCTGGATATATTCAAAGCCATCAGGTACTGTACTGGCTACTGCTCCAATAAATGGGATGTTCAAAATCTTAAGCTCCTTGCTAGCATTTAAGATTCCTTGGAGTAACAACAATCCACATCGGTTGTCCCCAAAAGGAGACAAGACAGCTTCGCCAACCTGATTTATTGCGTCTTTATCCGATAAATGAAAAGTCAGCTTTCTCAAGCTTGGCAGGGTAAATTGTGGAAAGCTGAGTGGCATGGAGCCTCCATTCTTCGGAAAGATCACCTCAAGTTCCTTCAGATCATTTCCACAACGAGTGAAAAAGTCCACCAAACTTCTGAAATTCTTCTCCCGGAAGAACGCGAGCGTCAAAATTAACTTCACTGGGATCCGTGAATGGATCAGCTGAGTGGCAGCATCAAATTTTGTGACATATTGATCCAACAGCTTCCCATTTTCCTTGACATCATCCGCCTCCACAAGGGAATTGGTCTCATCCAGCTTTAATGTGATCACTGGTCCCTTAGATTTTTGGAGCACTCTGTTTGCTGAGTCGAGCCAGCTCTTTTGGACCAGCCGCACCTCCTTCACCATATTCGAAGAGATCTTTCCCTTTTCACTGTGAATTGCGTATCGCAAAATGGTCTCCCGAATCTATCAAAATAATAAAAATACAGCTCAAATGTAATTAGTAATTAGTTAGTCTCGTAAAAAAATATGCGGCGAAATATTTAATTTAATTGGAAGAATGTTAAGTCAAGTTCAAAAAGGTTGAGATCATGCCTACCATGTCAATATTGAACATCTTTATAGCAGGTGAAGTTTGAAAGACACCATTTCTCGAGCCTTCACAGCTGTCCATTTCTTCACTCATTTTCAACAAGCTTTCTCTTCACTGAAGAGTCTTCAGTTCCAAGGAACTAATTTAATAACCGTAATACCAACGGGTAATTTTTTAAACAAAAGATTTCACGGAGATGTGATCTTTCTACAATATTAAATGTTTTCTTAACTAAAAGTAGTTTTGACCCTACAAGAAAAAAATAGACTGTTCAATTTACTTTTTAGTACAGAAAAAAGGAAACAAACACTAACTGTAATACACACACCACTTTAAATTCAAGTCAGGTCTATTCACATGTTTTGTTGATGAAAAATGAATTAAGTTTACGTAATCCGAATTCCGAAGATAAATACCCGTACAGAGATGTCAGAAGGAAGGACATAATCGATCGCATCAAAACGCCTTCAATACGTTTTGTTTTACTGCACTACGTTATTTCGATGGCGCCCATTTATAGATTCGATTCGGGGCAAGTTGAGATTCCGAGTGTACCCGTCGCCCTTGTCCCTTTTTGTATAAAATTATTTGTGTGATTTAATGTTGGACAAACAAGAAATGGGTGGTTGGTGGTTATAATTTGATGTGAGGTTTTTTTTTTAAATAATATCAATTAATTATGTAAACTTTCTTTTAAATTTAGAAAGATTTTTTATTACGGGTACATACGAAATTATGTGGAGGTATATTACAAGGCACCAAAAAATCCGAATGTAACAATTACTTTCTTTTAAATTGAAACCTGATTTTTCCGGTACATTTTTTTACTAACTCAATATTTCACCTGCATATAAAAAACCGTTTACATTTGCGTAACTAATTTAAGTTCAAATATTTCTGAAAGATCTGATCTTTCGTAAAGATTACATGCTTTCTTCAATTTAAAAAAGTACTTTAAACTTTGATTGATACAAATACAAATCAATAATAATGGTGAAGGCAAGCTAGTTTTCTATTTACCGTTTTTACACTAATAATACTAACTATTCAGAATTCACAACTAAGTATTGTGTTAAATTAAAATTACTATCACATCAGTTTCTATTCAATTGTACAAACACATCGCATCTGTACTAATTGAATAAAACAATTAACGAGCATTTTCCTACAAGGTACACCCAAACGTAAGGTAAGATCATTAATGAGAAAATGTGTTCACACCTTATTTTAAAGGGGCACATAAACAGTTAATTATCTCAAAAGTTATAACTCTATGAAATCGAGAACATTACAAAGTTTTATTTTAAATGTTGCTGAACCATTAACTACACTAGACTTTACAAATCGTAATACTTTAGAAAGCGTCCTTGTCTTTCCCATTCCTCTTGCATTTCCAAACTAGGCTGTAAAATGTAAAGACAAACATGATTACTTAGTATTCCAAATATATTTTAATTTCAAAATTAATCTCTAATTTGTTTTTACGATTTAGTTCAAAATCAAACCTGAAATTTTCTGTAGAGATGTAAATTTCTCAATTTAGCCATTTTCATGAATGCATGTCGAAATAGCAGGTCGGATACTAAGGTCCCCTTCCTGGGTTCACTTCCTTCAGGGTCAGTACCTGATCCCTTTATGGTCAACAACGTTAGTGTTTCAAGTTCTATGAATAAAAAGGAATAACCTAATATTAGATAAAATACGATAGTCAAATTAATAATTAGCAAAATAATAAAGCAACTGACTACCTGAAAGTTGTCGAATAGAAGGTTGCTTCCCACTTCGTATTACAATAGCTTGAGTTTCCAATAGTGTCATGTCTGTTCTCAAGCCCACTACCATCCATAAAGGTAATCCAAGAAGTATGGAATCAATTAGATCAGAGCTGTTCTCCAGCAGAGTTCCATTTCCTTCAAAATCAATCCTCAAAGTTGTCAATTGAACCATATTCTGGAACAATGACTTCAAACCTGTTAGGTCACTGATATTAACGTTTAGGTACATAGTACGGACGTTAGGAAAAGCTTGGTGTAATTGAGTTAATATTTCACAGCAGGGTGATATAAAGTGACTCTCATGATCATACTCAAATTGCTCATTCACAAGAGACACACCCACTTCCTTGACATTTTCAAATGCTGAATTTTCAATCCATTTTGCTAATCTTGTTTTAGTTTGGAACTCCAATCTCATAACCTTTAACTTTGGAAGGCACTTTTGCAAAGGCGATACACTTCCAGGACATAGTTCACAGTCAATGGAACAAATTTCAAGTTTCCACAATTTTTCCATAAGCGGAAGTCGCAAAAGGGTGTGAGGGGTAGGATGTCCATCACATTCGAGTCCATTAACCTCAAGAGTTTGAAGCGTTTTCTGTAGTCCCTCCAAAATTTTGAACAAGAGACCATCTCTAAATGGGACCTTATGTACGAGTAGAACCAAGTGTGCCAAGTGAGGTAGTTGGTTCCGCAGAAGAACTTCAAGGTCCTTGCTCTTCAGCGTCATACCTAATTCCAAAAATGAAATCGTGGCTGGTAATCGAAGAAACTTAAAGCCCATGGGCACCACTCGAAGATTACTTGCATCTGGTAGAGTCAAATTTTTGAGGTTCTGGCTTGCACTCAAAATTGTCTGGAACAACCAAAGCCCATTTCCATAGTCGCCCACTTCCTCATCTTCTTCATCATCACTATCTTCGTCCAACTCAGTGTTCGAAAAATGAAATGATAATTTCCGTAAATGAGGTAAACTGAAGGGTGGAAAATTTGATGGCATGGTTCCTCCTGAAAAGGGATAATCCAGCTGAAGCTCCACAAGATCACTTCCAAGACGAGTCAAACAGTCGGCCAAACTTTGATAGTTTCTTTCACGGAAATATTCCAACTGTAAGTTGAGCTTCACAGGAAGAAAGGATTCTTGAAGATTTTTGGAAGAGCCAAATGTTTCCACGAGTTGGTCCAACATATTCCCTTTCATCTCAATGCCATTTGCATTTTCATCTTGAGAGGAATTATTTCCATCAAGGTTTAGTACAATTAAAGGTTCTCTGAATTTTCGAAGTAGTCTGGTGACGGTTTGAAGAAGGCATTTTTGGTGGACGGAACGCAATTTTTTTACCGTCTTCCCACATATTTTCCCGTTGCTGTCGAAAATTGCATACTTAAAAATTTCTTCACGAATCTAAAAAACAACAATTTTTTTAAAAATAAAATTAACTGATTAAACTAAAATTATTTTTGAACTTTAGAATCTTAAGATAATTCCATGAATTATATACCAAATCTATTTCATAAACTTGTTCTGCAGCTGATATTGTCTCAGTCGATTCCGACCCATGACTCCTGTCTTGGGATGAACATAGTAGGGTTGTGTGATTTGAATTGCTGGATGTTTTACTTTTCATTGTTTTTGCGACGAGGACGTTCCCAACTATTTTAAACTTTTTTTTAAACTACTTCAGAACAACTCTCTTTAAAAAAACAGTACAGAAAAAAGTGAAAACTTTTAAAATTAAATTAAAATATTACTGATTATCAGTGAGGTCATAAAAAAGAAACTAGCTTTAAACCTGGATCTTTTAATACCTGGATTAATACTTATAAGTGATTCCAATTTTAAAAATATACTTAGCTAGTTATTAAGTGTGAAAGGATTTACTCCTCAAAATGCAATTGAATCACAACACAACAATTACAGATGATGGTGTTCTGTTGAAATCTCGGTTGTACTTCAGAATTTCAGTCACATCAGTATGTGTAGAGATATTAAATCAGGTTCTTTGTGTGGGGCATTATGATATAAATATGCTAATTTCACACCTTTATGGATGGAACACACGTTGCTTAAATATCATGAAAGAATATCAAGCCATCGGTTTTCAGCACTCCAGTCTCGACCGATTCTACTTTACTTTGTTGCTTGTCTTGTGTGGCTTTATGAATGGCTTTACAGATATATCATGATCGAGAGGAATGCTACCGGATTCTGATTACCGGAACAATTATAGTAGGTATCCCTGGCTTAAAAGCTGGGTTTGACACAAAAGGAAAGATAGTTTTTGGTCAATTATAACATTCAAATTCAATTTTGGTCGCTATTTTAACGCAATTTATACTCTGAAGTTCCAAATGTTATATAAATCGAGCTATAATAGCGACAAAAATTAATTTTAACTGTTAAAATTGACCACAAACTATCTTTCCTTTTGTGTCAAACCCAGCTTTTAAGCCAGGGACACCTACTATACACATAATAGTAAGATTTAATGTGGGCATCCACTAAATTAAAAAGTTCACTGCAAAATAATTAACAAGAAAAAAAATGACTAATGAAATGAAACACTGTCTAATCGTCGTAAACCAGATGGTATCGACTGATAAGGAAAGCAAATACCGAGATTTTACAATAAAAATTTTACGATTCCAACTATTAAAAATTAGCCACTTGAATAAACTTCAATTTCAATTTATTAACGCACGTAGTGTGTTTCTAGGAATAGTGTGTGAGTGGGAGTAACAGTCTGTCCGTCTGTCTGTCCGTCCGTCTGTGTACACGATATCTCGAATACGCTTCATCTGATCATCATGAAACTTCGTATACAAGTTCATATGGTCAATTGGAAGAACGCTATTGATTTTGAGCCAAATCGGTTGACCGTTACCGGAGTAACGGCCGATTAACAGTCCCATGCATTTTAAATAGGGAAATAATATTATTGTACCAATCGACGGATTAGAGTATTGGTATCAAACTTTGTCAAATTACCATGGTGTAAAACTATATAGTTTTGGAGATATGGGTGTTTTAATCTTTTGTATATGTGTATTTTGTAGTTTTATATTTTTTGTGTTGTTTTAAATATTTGCCAGTTGTCTACGTGCGTTATCTATCACATGAGTCACCTGTTTTATTATTTTTCACGTTAGTATAAAATGTACAAACAAATGTATAACATGGAAAAGCATTTATGAAACTTCCTTTTCAAAATAGTACACCAAAAAGTACGATTTTATAAATTGTCAACTCTTATGGCCATAAAAGCTCCCAAATGGAAGACATGGTAGCTAACTACAAATAATAAACATGCCATCAAATCAGAAATAATTAAGAAATATTACAAAAAATAACCCTTTTCGTAATTTTCAATTTTAACATCTGCACGTGTAAACATGTCCATCCTTGCTTCCAAAGACATACATTTTAATCAATTTTATTCCCTACTAAATGATATATTATTTCTAATCATTTTAATATGATATATTATGTGTCAACATAAATAAATATTCAGACTCATGAAAATGATTGTGAGCACAAACACATTTTTAATCAATTTGTTTAATAAGTGAGCAGAAAAAAAATCTTAAAATTTTTCAATCCCGTAGGATACTACCGCAAACGGTTTTGAAGTTAAAGCGACTAAATCATCTCCGTTTCTCACCTCTCCTATCCTACTTCTTCTTGTATTTGGGCTGTCGTAGTAATCACATTTTGGAGTAGAAAATAGTGTTATATCTTCATCGTAGTTTTGAGCATCATTTCCATTAAGGTTTATTTGTATAGTGTGGGGATAATAATGATGGGTACTCGGATCATAAGGATCACATAGATTGTAGCAACGAGCTCTTGTCACGTTTTGGCTCTTATCGTTATGTCTCGGTTCGAGAAACTTGATATGAATGAAATTACCGGGCAAAGGGGAATAGTGAACTCTAAATGAGCAAACTGGACGTCTTCTTTTCCAATCATTCAGCTTTACCAAATTCAACTCAGAGTTGAATGGGTATTCAATATAGTTGTTAGTGTTGCAGTCTTCAACAGAAAACGCCTCAATTTTGTAGTCACATCCAAACGACTTCTGATGTAAGAACAATTTCGTAGGAAGGGCTGATTCTATGTTGCGACAAGTCTTGCCAGTTTCTATGTCAAAAAAGTTGTTATGGGTTCTACCTACAAAAGTTTAATAAAATGTTGATTAAGTTATATGTATTAAAAACTTGATCATATATTATTAACTTTAAATGCATGTAAGCTTGTTCAAATGCTAATTCCGTACCTTTTTCTGTATAAGAAACATTACCACAATATGGTGGTAACGTAGGAACGGGGTGTCCATAATGTCTACGTTGCCTTGAAAACGCAAAAGCTTGAAGACACCCAAGTATAAGTATTAATGTTAGTAAACTCAAATTCCCCATTTTAGAGTGTTGGAATTTCTTATAAGATAATATATTCTGAATATTTCTTAAACCCTTTAAAACTTCGAAATTTTCTATGAAACGATGTTTTAGAAGTGAATCTTACATAAAGTTGAATTGCTGGTTAATGAATATATAGCCCGGTTTTCACCCTATTTATATGCAAGTGTCTTTCATAGGCTTCAGTATGCCATCAATACGCGCTAATATTTTTTTAGCTGCTATGACGTTTTGAATAAAATTCATGACGTAGTATTTTTCGACGATTGTTTCCTTTTTCTCATAATTAAGTCAATGCAATATTATTGCACGGATGCAATGTGTATCACTGGTTGCATAATATTTTGTTTAGCATTGTCATATTTGCAAGCGGGATTTCCTTTGGTCAGTAGTCGACAGCCGAGCTGTTAGAAACATATATATATCATTACTTGGCAAAATCGAAGAAAGTGTTTTTGTTGTAAGCTTTAGCTTCATTTGCGGTATTTTCTGTTCCCGAATAGCAGTTGATGTGTTTAATTATCCTTTAAAAAAATTAAGCACACAATGAAAGAATACCATAAAAGGTTAGGCAAATAGACACTGGAAAACCAGGCATAGGTTTAAACCAGTTTACACGTATTGTAAGAAATCTGAGTTATTCTAAAAGAATTCGTTAACTGACGTGTAAAATTAATTGATGACGTTGTATACATCCTAATCCTACGTAGAGTAAATATTTAGATGTTAGAACATACTTTATAGTATGCATGCTGAGATATTTATATTAGCATGGTACAATATCGTAGTAAAATAATATTTTTAAAGGATTTCCTGTAATTTAGGATTAGGTTAGGACCCAAACCCTGTTGCTATGTTTTGTACTTCATTAGCAGGTAAACAAGTCATGCACAAGCAAGGTATTAGAATGATTGTTAACTGTCAAATTTTCACCACAACATAATTTCAGGAAACTTTAAAATATAAATCAAAAGTAAAAAAAGAATTCTTCAACCGCCAACTAAATTTATTTATTCTTCAAAAACCGTAAAATTGCTGCTATCAGCCAAGAAATAACAAAGATTTTTTAAAGAAATTAACGCGTAATTAATAACTTTGTTAAGATGGTGACGTGTTTTTAAACATTATTAATTAGCCATATTGCCCTTCAAAATATCAATGATTTCGCTTGAAAACGATTTAAAGTCGTATTTATATTGATGTTGTGTGGTCTACTCATATAGCTATAGCCATAGCTAGCTATACATTGTACACGTTGCTGCTTCTTGAGTTTATGTATTTATAAGCCCGGGTTATGTATCGACAGCTTTGTGGCTAACCGCAAGTTTTATTTTATTTTTCAGGCGTATAATTCTACGCACCTACCCAAACTGACACACTTTCTTCATAGTAAAATGATAATAAAATAGCGTAAACATCCCTGAATGGAGTTTTCCACAATGAAATCATTGCCTTGAGGAAGATCCATCCAAAGAAAATTAAAAAATACCATAATGTATTTTTATGTTTAAAAAGCCCAAATTTAAAATAAACTTTTCTCATTTAAAGCGTTACATTAAAACTAGATTTGTTGTCTGGACATGATTTACAGGAATGATTTGTTTTACATGCATGCATTAATTTTAATTAATTATTGAGCTCATAAGTTGCAAGACTTATAATCATAGCAGAACAAGCTTATCAATTGACAATGGTATTCATTTTCGCTGTTGTATTGCTTTTTAATTTATTTTAAACTAAATACTTACTTTATTTTACACTTTTTACGTTTAGCTTGGATCATTTTGTGAACAACAACAGATGAAAGATATACCTACCGATGATCACTGATTGACAGACTGTCAAAAAATCCTGACCGGAAACGACCACTAAAATTAATAGGAAACTGGACCAATCTTGATGAAAAGAACTTAAGCTCTCCAACTCCAAAACCGAAGGAAATGATAGCAAAGCCATTGAAAAAGTTATTCTTCACAGATCCATCAAGTATCCACCAGTAATCCTTTCTCCCGCATTTTATTGCATTGCAACGTTGCAAGTATTGTTAAATAATTAAAAAGCTTACGAAAGTCTTGTTAATATTTTTCTTTGCTTCATTTCATCTTAATGATATTTTAATTACAACCTCACATGTATTTTAAATACGCTTCTGTCATCTCTGTTTAGTTTAATAATTTAAGTTGACCAATCAATTAATTGATAACACATTTGTAGTTAAGTAAGATTGCTATTTAAAGACATAATTCGATTTTATTAGTTGATGTTAAAAAATATTAATTGAGATTATGAATTTCCACTACTTTTGTTTACTGTTTGAATGCTGCTTACGTTACACCACATCACAGCATCACTAGAGCAAGTATTGCATAGCATTTCTCTTTGTTCAGTTGTCATTGAGCTCTGTTCTAACTTTTGTGGGAATGCCACAGGTTTAAATACTTTATTTTTCCATCTGGCAATTTTTTTCTCTTTGGAGACTCAAAAGACGGTCATTACAATTAGAAGTCAAGTCAGTTAAAAGTAAGTACATAATGCTGATAAAATAAATATCCGCCCATGTGACTAATAATCTTGTTCATGTATTTATGATACATTCCATTAGTGTTGTAGTTGTGCTTGAAATTAAAGTTGTACCAAACATTTGTTTTCCAGTCCAGGAGTAACATTGAATTTAATTAAAAATAATAGCAAAAGTCATTTGGTTAAGTGTGTTTCATATTTCATTTGTGTGCCAAGTAAAATGATAATGTGAAGATAACAACTGTTTAAAGACAAACCAGACCAGAAAGCTCTGTTATGGATTAAAAGTATTTATCTGTCAACAAGTTGGATTATTAAGAGGATTATCACAATTTGTATATATCACCATCTGGCAAGGAGAACTAGTTTAATTACTGTTGGAAAAGTCTGTCAAGCTAATTACAAGTTTGTAATATTATTGTTTGTAATTTAAAACGATTGACAAGCCTGACAAGGTGAGCTTCTTCGTTAATTAATTGGCCAGACCAGCTGATCATGTGATAATGAACAAACTGTTGCGTGAAATAGTTATGTATAAAGTGAAAGGACATTTAGTTTCCACACTATTTTGGAATATGTGTGCAAGTTAACTAGTTATTGTATTAAAATTAAATTTACAATTTTAAAAGTAGTTGAAAATGGGAAAGCTATCTTGGAATTCAGCTGTGGGAGTAGTAGGCTTTGTTTTTTGTGTTCTTCTAGCTGTTCCTCCGAGTGCATCGGTAATATATTAAATTAATATACTTGACTATGACTATTTGATGTACACCTTAAATTAATTAACTAAAATGTAATTAAATCTTTCATTTTATTTAAAATTACAGGCACAAGACGCCGGTTCATATTACAACACGCGCTGTAAATGCATCTGTCCAGATCCACAAGTGGTGTTCGGAAACACCACCACCCCCAGCTTGGTTAACGCATCCAATCGAATTTTATACATAAGTAATGCAGCACCTCCACAAAAATGGTAACTAAAAACTCCAATCTTTAAAGAATACACTGCTAAATTAAATGAACATCTTCAATTAAACTAATTAACTGAATTATTTCATTTTAGCACTTGCGACTTTGTGGTGCTTCCGGAAATTGCCAAGACAAGAGACATAAAAGGGAAGGAAGGCGAGTTCTGCCCCCGTTGCGAATGCAAATATGAAAGTAGAAATCTTCAAATAATTAAGGTGATTAAATAACCCAATTAATTAAAGATTAAATTATTAAATTAACATAACCTGTACAATGAAATATTTTTGTTTATTTTTTTAAAAGGTGGTGGTTATCATAGTCATGTGGGTCGTTTCCCTGCTAGTAATTTACACGCTATTCCTAATGTGCCTGGATCCTCTGGTGAACAAGCGTGTGATGAAGAGTAATGCTTATCAGGAACACACAAATGATGAGGATGTAAGCCTGTAAATATTTTGGTAGATAAGCTGTGATACTAATATATATTTAGAGAATAAAAAGTTGTTAACGTTTTTAGGACGATCCGGAACCTTCTTCTGTAGGCAGAACCTCTCATCCCTTACGGGTAACTGGTGGAGGTATAGCTGGGTCATCTACATCCACCTCCGCAGCCGCCATTGACCCCACCATTTTGGCAACTAGCTCGGGACCAAGTTCATCAGCAGCGGGGAGCGTACTCAGTAGGGTGGGGCATCAACAAAGCAAATGGAAACGACAAGTGCAGGAGCAGCGAAAAAATATTTACGATAGACATACAATGCTTAATTAACTTGAAATTAAAAGTGCTGTGATAAATTTAATTGGTTGGAAGACCTTTTTCATTGTAAATTAATTAATATTAGAAAAATGGATTAAAAGTTTGTAGCTTTAAAAATGTAATTTAGAATGTAGGTAGGTATAATTTTCTTTAATGTTCGGAATCTTGGTGATGATTAGTGTTGCAGGTTACTATAAATAACTGCAACATAATTGTAATTGTATCTTCAGATTATATTAATATTAATGTAAATTGATGTTTTTGTCAAGTTTGCTGTTTGTATGGTTAGCCATAGGTGAATAATTGATAAATAATCGACACCCAGTGATAACATTATGTTATATTTGTAACATTCCAATTTGTCATGTTAATGTTAATGGAGATTAAATTATGAACCGGAAACTGTATACGTTTTTGGTGTTTTATTAATTGTGTAATATGACTAATCATATCAAATCTTCATATGAAAGGAACATTAGTTCTTTTTAGAAATTTTATTTACCTTTTATCTAAAATTGTCAATCTCACTTCACCTTTTCGTGTGACCAATTCTGACTGACGACAACTTTCAAAATGGGACTGTCCAAAGGTCTCTCACCAAAGCAGGCACTTGCCATTGCCAGTTTCACCAATGGCCTTGATCGCATTCCTGGTCATGACACTTTCTCATTTTCCCCTCAATGGTGCTGCTGATTCTTTAGAAAAAAATATGAAAATCGATTTTTGATGCATCACTTTTCTGTTATTTGTCTAGCCAATTAAAGTTTATTGTAATGTTTTAAAAATCCGCCGAATCATATTTAAAATGCAAAATATCAGGTAACGTAAAAATCAAAGTACATCAATGTATTTTTAATCGTAAATGGTCAAAGAATTATAAAAGTTAATATACATGGTTTTTACAATGATTTATCTTGCGAAATAAGGATCCGAATATTCAAAACGTATTGTTTTTTTCTCCAATAAAATCGTGTTAATTTTTTAAACAAAAAAATGTGAATCAAAGCAAAAATGGGGTAAGAAGAGCAGCAGATATTTTACGATTTCCCCGTTGGTTGAATTCTCATTTAGGAAGACCGCCGCAGCGATTACGCAGAATATTTTATAAATCGCCCTTGCTCCGTCCACAGTTCCCGCATACTTTTTGAAGGCTAGAGGAATAGATACCGAAACATTTTCCTTATATCCACATCACATATTATGTATATTATCAAACCTAAAAATTATGACATTTCTTTTAAATTAAATTTAAACTGGCTCTTTCCTAATTTCATAGCAATGAAGACCACATCAAATTTTCATAATGCAGTTAATGAAGCATTAAATAATACAAACATCTTTCCTGAAGAACGTTTTTATGAAAAGCTTTGTAAAGTTTTATTGTAATATCTGATTTTGGTTTTTTTCTGGAGTTGAGTTGTAAGTACAGCCCAAAAATATGTTTTTTTTGCGAAATGTTATAAAGGAACAATAAAAAATGCGCTGAGTTTTTTAAGGTGCTATAAAAAATGTAAAATATACACAAATGGAATTTTAAAGTTATCAAACCATAATTCATTAATATTAGGTATAAAAATGACAGAACATATGAAAGCGTTTCTTATCATAATCAGTCCAGATTCATGTATTTACATTTTTAATTAAATAATTATACAAAATTAATAGTGGTAATGTTTTTGGTACTATTTTTTCAATATCACATTTATTTTAGCCTGGAAAAAAACAGTAAATTGTAATTAAGAGTAAAATGAGGTTAGAAGAGCAGGGCAACTATTTTCATGATCACCCTGCATTATGAATACTTGAACTGTCCAGCTCATCAAAATTACCCAGAATATCTTATAAATCGTCCTTTTACCTTCCACTGGTTCCGCATTCGAAGTGAATGCTATGAAAAAACAAACATGATTTTTTTATAAACCACATTAACTTAATTATTTAAATTTAAAAATTATACTACAAATATCCCACCGGGATTTTTCCGTATAGATACAAGTTGCATAACTTTGGCATTCTCACAAAAGCCTGACCAAATAGCAGATTAGACAATAACGAATCTTGATCAGGTTATCCATTATAATTGTTGGTTTAAAGGGTAAGAGTGGTTAAAACAAGACGAAATTATCGCGACGTTACACAAGAAAAAGATATATAAAAAATGTCGCAACCCTCGACATTAAAATATCAAGATTTTTACATTATAAATTAATTACTGAAGAATTAGTTACTACAAAAATGAATACACATTTTTTCACAATAATTAATCTTACAGAGTAAGCAAATTAAACGTATTGGATATTTTTTTATACATTTATATCTTTTTTTAAACAACCGAATGCAAATCAAAGCAAAAATTGGGGTAAGATGAGCAGCAGATATTTTCAGGATTTCCCATTTCGTTCGTTCGTTGAATACTCATAAGAAGTAAGCACGTCGCAGTGCAGAGATTACGCAGAATATTTTATAAATCGCCCTTGCTCCGTCCACAGTTCCCTCATATTATCTGAAGGCTAGAGGAATATAAACGTAAACAATTTTATTATTCACGTTCTATAAATTCTCAAACTTTAAAATAATGTCATTTCTAAATCCATCATAAGTAACACACCTGAAATTTTCCATGAAGATATAAGTTGCGCAATTCTGGCATTTTTAGAAAAGCCTGACCAAAAACCAAATCGGAAAGCAAAGACGCTTGTCCCTCTCCTCCAGTCTCGTTCTTATCGTTAGTCTGTAAGGTAAGAGTCTTCAGTTCTTAATACACAAGTATATTCAATGAAATCGTAAGCAATAGTTAAACAGAGACGGACAAGTTAATTTCAGAATACTTACTAGAAAGATTACGTATAGAAGACTGGCTCCCGTTTTTCTGCACCAACACAGATTCCATAATGTCCACATTATCTTCCTTCAACGCTCCGACAAATCTTACTGATAACCCTGTGAGCATGGAATCCACCAAATTCGAACTATTTTCGTGAACACTTCCGTACAAATTTATTGTCAACTTTTCTAACTTTGTCATGTTTACAAATAAATTCCGGAGACTATCTAAAAAGTCAAAGTTCATGGTTATTTTGAAAGATTTAACATTCGGAAAGGTTAAACTTAATTGTGTCATGGTATACAGTGTAGGTGATCTATAGTAATCATCTTCATCCTCAGAAACGAACTCATTGACAATGGACACATGCAACTCATTTACACTCTCGAATTTTGACTTTTCAACCCATTTTCTCAACATGGCTTCAGTTTGATATTCTAAATGAAGACGGTGTAATTTTGGAACGAACTCTTGCAAACATGTCAACTTCTCAGACTCATCCTCCAGTTCACATTCTGTGCCATAAATATTGATAAACTCCAATTGTTTCATTAATGGAAGTTGCAAATAGGAGCGAAGAAAACCATCACGGGTACTACATTGTCCAATGACATGAAAATTGACAAGTGTTTTTCGAAACAGTTGCAAGATTTTGTACATCAAACCTTTCTCAAACGGCTTATCATGTAACTGTAACTCAAGAGAGATTAAACTAGGAAGGTGATTCCCCACCAGAAAATGTTTTAATGTTTTGCTTTCAAGTTTCAATCTAAGTTTAAGAGATGTGATTGTGGGTGGCAATTGAAGAAACTCAAAGGTCACTGGAATCACATCCTTATTGGTCTCCGTGTAAGGAGTATACAATTCCTGTAGGACATTACTTGCATTTATAATTGGTTGGAGGAGACAAATGCCAAACTTGTTGTCCCCAAAGTTGGAAGAATGCTCATCATTCGAGTTGTTAACATTGTCGGAAAATTGAAATGAAATTTTTCGTAAATTGGGCAAATGAAAAGGTGGGAAATTGACTGGCATATTGCCACCATCAAAAGGATATATTATTTCAAGTTCCGCTAGCTCATCTCCAAGACGCGTAAACAAGTATCGTAAACTTTGGTAGTTTTCACGACAGAAGAATTCCGAACCTAGTGTTAATTTGAAAGGAATGAATGAGTCCACCAGCCTAGTTACAGCTCCGAACACTGCGTTGAACTGATCCAATAATTTCCTTTCTTCTTCAATGTCGTCTGCTTTGTTGCTCAGCGTCAGTTCGATGAGTAGTGGATCCTTGCATTTTTTAAGCAGTTTCGTTGCTGTTGACAACCAGCTTTTTTGGACGAGCCTCACAATTCCGAACAGCTCCCGTGATATATTTTTTTCCTGGTCGTAAATAACGTAGTTCAGAATCGCCTCTCGAATCTGCAAAAAAAATTCTGGACTAAGTATTGCAATTCCACTTTCTATTAGAATGAGTGCACTTGAACCTTCTATGACATTAAAACTATTCCAAATACCGAATCAATTCCGAACACTTGTTCCACAGAGAAAATGTCCTGCATACAGTTTTGGGTTTCGTCATCATTAAAACCGGGAAATGCCAAACAACGGTTACCAGATGAAGATGGTTGGTCACTTGCACTCAAATCGTTAGAAATTTTACCTCGTTTAGCTACATGAGCCATTCTAAACACCTTTAAATTATAATCAATTTGATAATGTTTATATTAGCTCTTGTTTGGGAGTTTTACACAGAATCAGGCGAATAAACCAAAGTAAGTTGAAACTATCTACTCCTTGACCTTGCTGTCAACTTTGATTAAAAAATATTTATTTAATAATGTGTTACAAAGAATATATCAGAGACTTATAAGTCAATTTCTTCACAACACAGCCGGATGACAGATAACAAAAGTGCTCTTTTACAGTTTTAGGGTTGTATATAGAAGGAAAGACCATGCAGATATACCGATACTTACATTGATCATAAATAGTGGTATACCTGGCGCTTGCACGTGAGTGCCTAGTGCTGCATTGCTGACAATGCCGATGCAGAATAATGTTAAGTCACTAGTCAAATGGGCATGGTGACAGTACTTAACAAAAACGTACCTGAGACACAGAGTTAACTGGACAAAGTAACAATGTACAACAGACTACAATGTAAGAAACTGGGTGTTTTAACCGCAAGTGCGGATGAATGGATGAATAGAAGACGGCAGCAGTCTAAAATTATTACAGATTGTAACCGAGAACAATGCATACTCTGTGTATGTAAATGGACTTTAAACATGCATATTTATCTTAAAAGCCACAAATTAGGTCCCTTGTCTTTTGCAGGGACCATTGCGTATGTATGTACATAAAATGATCACGTGAAACCTTGATGTTTTACGTGACTCATGAACTACTAAAATACAATATCATGAAATATTCCATTAAATGTATTTACCAATTACAATTAACTAAATATATTCTCACACACTGCAATACATAAAATGTAAGACTCCAACATTGCTGACAATAGTGACAATGCCGACTATCGTTGTCTGGTTTCAGTAGTCAATCAGTAAGTTCGATAAATGAGTATATGTAACCTGCGACCACACAACTATTAATAGATTTAGTAAGTATATTGTGATGTATTATACATGACCATTGTTTGTTTTAGTGTATATGTGCATAGATAAAATTTTATGGTTGCGATAAAAGTAATATTGGGGTAATTTGAGACTACGTTAAATTCTACCTATCTTTTGCAATGTAAATGAAATTTGACTAAAAAGGCATCATTGCATCAGTTTTTTAGGTGAATTGTACAAGCCAAAAACAAATTATATCTATGCAAAATATAACAATGAAAAATACAAAATAATAATTTCTTTTAAATTTCGTTATTTTAAATTTGTATAAAGTCATATTTAAATTTCGTTATTTTAAATTTGTATAAAGTCATATTTAAATATTTGGTAAAAAAATGACAAAACATGAATGCGTTTCTTATCATACTCAGTCACGATTTATCTGTTCACATTTTTAATTAACGATGGAGAATAAATAGTTGTAATGTTTTCGGTAATATTTTTTCACAATCATACTAATTTCAGGAAAAAATACAATTTGACGTAACAGACAACAGAGGAATACAGAATAACAAGCGCAGTGCAACTATTTTCATGATCATTTTTTCATGTTGCATATTTGAATGGTCCAGCTCACCATAATTACGCAGAATATCTTATAAATCCTCCTTTCTCCTTCCACTGTGTCTGCATTCGAAGTAAAGGCTGTCGGAATAGAAACATGAAAATTTTCTAAACCACACTAACTTAATTATTTTAGTTTAAAAAATATACTATAAATATCTCACCTGGAATTTTTCGTGTAGATACAAGGTGCATAATTTTGGCATTCTCAAAAAAGCCTGACCAAACAGCAGATTAGACATTAACGAATCCTGACCAGGTTCTCCCTTAGTATTCTTGGTTTATAAGGTTAAGCGGGGTTAATTCTAAAACAAAACTATCGCAAGACAAATAAATCTAAAATGTATCAAGATTTGTACATTATAAAATTATTAGTCAAGAATTACAGAAATGAATACACATTGTTTTTAAAAAACTTGATCTTTCAGAATAAGCAAATGAAACGTACTGGGCAATTTTTTATATAAGATATTCTGCGTAATTATGGTGAACTGGACCATTCAAATATGCAACATGAAAAAATGATCATGAAAATAGTTGCACTGCGCTTCTTTTTTTAATTTTTTATATAGGTGCTTATATTAACTTTTTTAAACAATCAAATGCAAAGCAGAGATAGGGATTAGAAGAGTAGCATATATTTTCACGATTTCTCACTTCATTGAATACTGAATATGGAACTGTCCAAGGGTTTCTCGCCAAACTAGGCTTTTGCCAGTTTCACAAATGACCTTGTTTGCCTTTCTGAACATGACACGTTCTGATTTTACCCACAGTGGTGCTGCTGATTCTTTAGGAAAAAATATATAATTTTCATGCTTCATTTAATTATGTTTTGTTTGTTAAATTGTCTAGCCAATGCAGGTTTATTTATAATACCCCGAATCATATTTAAAAGGTAAGACTTGAGATAAAACTCAAAGTACATAAATGCATTTTAAATCATAATCGGTCAAACAATCATAAAAATTAATGTACATCATTTTTATAATGATTTATCTTGCGAAATAAGCATTCGAATATTCAAAACGTGTTGGGATTTTTTTTCTCCATAAAATAATCACATTAATTTTATAAAGAAATGCGAATCAACGCAAAACTGGGGGTCGTATGAAGAACTGTACATATTTTTGACGATTTTCCAGCTCGCTGAATACTCATAAGCCGTAAAAGCACGCAGCAATCACGCAGAATATTTTATAAATCGCCCTTGCTCCGTCCATAGTTGCCTCATATTATCTGAAGGCTAGAGGAATATAAAAGGGAAATAATTTTATTATTTTACATTCTATAATTTATCATAATTAAAAATTATGGCATTTCTACTTCAATTATAAATAACACACCTCAAATTTTCGATGAAGATACAGGTTGCGCAATTTTGGCATTTTTAGAAAAGCCTGGCCAAATAGCAAATCGGAAATCAATGACGCTTCTTCCTCTTCTTCACTCTCGTTGTTATCGTCAGTCCGTAAGGTAAGTGTCTTCAATTCTAACACAAAAATATCTCTAAAAGAAGTCGTAAACTCGTAATCAATAGTTAACAGAAACACACATTTCAGAATTTACTTACTAGAAAGATTACGTATAGACAACTCATTTACACTCTCGAATTTTGACTTTTCAACCCATTTTCTCAACATTGCTTCAGTTTGATATTCTAAATGAAGACGGTGTAATTTTGGAACGAACTCTTGCAAATATGTCAACTTCTCAGACTCATCCTCCAGCTCACATTCTGTACTATAAATATTGATAGACTCCAATTTTTCCATTACGGGCAAAGTCGCAAATATGTTCGAGCATAACCATCACCGGAACTACATAGTCCAGTGACATCAAAATTTACAAGTGTTTCTCGAAACAGTTCGAAGATTTTGTACATCAAATTATTCTCAAACGGCTTATTATGTAGTTGTAACGTAAGATGGTTTAAATTAGGAAGGTGGTTCCCAAAAAGAAAATTTTCTAATGTTTGGCTTTCAAGTGTCAATTGAAGTGTAAGAGATACGATTGTGGGTGGCAATTGAAGAAACTTAAAGGTCACTGGAACCACATCCTCATCGGGAGCCGTGTAAGGAATATCCAATTCCTGAAGTTTGCTCGTTGCATTTAAAATGGATTGGAGGAGCCAAAGACCAAACGTGTTGTCTTTAAAGTTGGGACGATTTTCACCAATCGAGTTGTTAACCTCATCAGAAAAATGAAAGGACAATTTTCGTAAAGTGGGGAAATAAAAGGATGGGAAAATGACCGGCATATTGCCACCATTAAGAGGATATATTATTTCAAGTTCCGCTAGCTCATCTCCAAGACGAATAAAGAAGTATCGTAAAGTTTGGTAGTTTTCCCAACGGAAGAATTCCAAACCAAGTGTTAATTTGAATGGAATAAATGACTCCTCTAGTCTGGTTACAGCTCCGAACAATGCTTTGAACTGATCCAATAATTTCCTTTCTTCATTAGTGTTGTCTGCTTTGTTGCTCAGCGTCAGTTCGATGAGTAGAGCATCCTTGCATTTTTTAATTAGTTTTGTTGCTGTTGACAACCAGCTTTTTTGGACGAGCCTAACAGTTCCGAAAAGCTCCCGTGATATTTTTTGATTGTTGTTGTAAATGACGTAATTCAGAATCTCCTCTCGTATCTGCAAAAAATATATTTAAATTCTAGGTCAAGTACTACAATCCGCCTTTCTATCACAATATATGCACCTGAATTTTCCATGACAATATAATTATTTCAAATACCGAATCAATTCTGAACACTTGTTCCACAGAAAAATGGTCCTGTATACTCTTTTGGGTTTCGTTATCGTGGAAACTAGCCAATAAAGAACAACGGCCACCAGTTAATGATGAAGAGGATTGGTCACTTGAATCGTTAGAAATTTTACTTCGTTTAACTGCATGAGCCATTTTAAACACGTTCACATTTAAGTTAATCTGATTCGCTAACGTTTATATCAACTGTTATTTGGTTTACACAGGCTCGGGCCAATAAACCAAATTATAGTAAAAAATTATCTGCACATTGACTTTGTCAACTTTGATTAAAAGAATATTTAAGAATGTGTTGCAAAGAATATATCAGAGGTTTGAAGTTAACTTCACAACACAGTCGTATGACAGATAACAAAAGTGCTCTTTGTTAGTTTTAGGTTTGTGTATGATTTGACATACCAATACATAGATCATAAATCATGGTATATACCTTGCGCTTGCACTTGTGAGTTGTGTGCCTAGTGCCACATTGCTGACAATGCAGATGCAGACAATTGTGCTGTCTCGTTGTCAGTTAACAATTGAAGATATGTAACCTGCGGCTGTGCCCACATAACAAAACCTGCATAGGCAGCTAATAATATGTTAACGTGGTATGTAATCACTTTTAATAATGTTTTAATGTACGAATAGGTCATTCTTTTTTGGTTGCGGTAAAAGGAATATTGGGGTCATCTGAGACTACATTATATTCCATCTTTTTTGCAATGCGATGTACAATGTACATGTAACTTTTGATTAAAGGTGAATTGGAAATTGCATCTTTCTTTTTCTAATAATTTTCTCTCGTTTGACCTCTAATAAATGTACGCCTTTGTTACACTGAATCGTCTAATTTCATTACAGTGCATCTCAAATTTCCATAATGCAATTTATGCAGCATTTAATACACAATCTTATATTTATTTTTTTATGCTTATTTCATGTCAAGCTTAGTTAAAGTTATTTGTGATAACTTCAGTTTTTTTTCAAGTGAGTTGTACAAGTTAATTTTTTTTTGCAAAATGTTACAAATAAAATACAAAAAAGTTGCAAAAAGTTTAAATTCAGATAAAAATTGTAAAAAGTAGGCATAAAATGATATTTTATATAATATCACAAGACATATTTAAAATATTAGGTAAAAATGTGAAAACATATTAATGCATTTCTTATTACAATCAGTCAAAGACTATAAAAGATTCATTTGTTTACATAAATTGGACATAAATAACATTTTGAGTAATATTTTTTTCACAATCGCATTTATTAGAAAAAACAGTCAAATGAAACTGAGAGCAAACCGGAATTAAATCAGAGCAACTATTTTCATGATTATCCTGGATGCTGAGTTTTGGAATTATCAAGCCCAGCCAAATTACGCAGCATACGTTATAAATCGACCTTCCTCCTTCCACTGGTTCTGCATTCGAAGTGAAGGCTGTGATTATAAAAAAAACGGATTAAAAAAATTATCTAGATCATTTTAATCATTTAAATTTAAAACTAATAAAGTCCTACTACAAATACCACACCTTAAATTTTCCGTCGAGATACAAATTGCGTAATTTTGGCATTTTTAGAAACGCCTGGCCAAACAACAAATCGGAAATCAAAGACACTTGTCCAGCTCCTCCAGTCCCATTATCAGTCCCTAAGATAAGGGTGGCTAATTCTGCACAAAGTTAGATTGTCAAATCAAACAAATTACTCCAACCCGTTTCATACATCGTAAATACTAATTATTCTTACTACCTTACTAATATATGTTACTTTACAAATATTTACCTGAAAGATTACGTATAGTCGACTGGTTACCATTTGGGAGGACCAACACAGACTCAGAAATGTCCACATTCGTTTCCTTCAGAGCACTGACCAACTTTAGAGGTATACCCGTGAGCATGGAATCCAACAAATCCGAACTGTTTCTTTGAATCCTTCCGTGAAACTCTAATTGAAGTTGCTGTAATTTTTTCATGTTTACAAATAAACAGCCGAGAACATTTAGAAAGCCAATGTTGACGTGTATTGTCAAATAGTTAATATTTGGAAAGGCAGCGTTTAATTGTCTCATCATTTCCAAGCTAGGTGATCTATAGAAATTATTTTGCTCCTCAGAAAGAAGTTCATTGGTATTCGATATAATCAATTCGTTAACACTCTCAAATTTCACCTTTCCAGCCCATTTCTTTAGCATAGCTTCACTTTGATGTTCTAGTCTAACGCGAGCTAACTTTGGAAGACACTCTTGCAGACATGTCCACTGCTCAGCGTCCAGTTCACATTCCGTACTATAAATATTCATAAACTCTAACTTTTCCATTTTCGGAAATCGAAAATAGGTGCGAGGAAAGCGACGACCGGTACTTTTATTGCCTCCGACGTGAAGATATACAAGGGTTTTTCGAAACTGTTGTAAAATTTTGTATATCAAATCCTTTTCAAACGGGTTTGCATGCAACTGTAACATCAGATCACTCAGATTTGGAAGCGGATTCCTCTGGAAGAAAGTTTCCAATGTTTTGCTTTTAAGTTTCGATTCCAGTTCTAAGGTGACAATTGTTGGTGGTAAATGAAGAAAGTCAAGGGTCGCTGGAACCACTTCACAGGCTGCGAAAGGAATAATCAACTCTTGAAGGTTTTTAGTTGCATTTAAAATTGACTGGAGGAGCCACAGACCAAACTTGTTGTCTTCAAAGTTAGGAGGATCCTCATCAATTGGTTTATAAACATTGTCAGAAAATTGAAATGACAATTTACGTAACAGAGGGAAACTTAGGAATGTAAAATTGACCGGCATGTTGCCTCCATCAAGAGGATATACTATTTCAAGTTCCAACAGCTCATCTCCAAAACGACTAAAACAGTCTGATAGACTTTGGTAGTTTTCATGACGGAAGTATTCCGGGCCCACTTGTAATTTGAAAGGAAGATATGATTGTTTGAGTCGGAAGGAAGCTCCAAGCGTTGCAATAAACTGATCTAATAATTTCATATTTTGCTTTATATTGGCAGCTACGTCATTATTTATAATTTCTAGTGTCAGTTTGATGAGTAGAGGATCCTCGCATTTTTTAAGTAGTTTGGTTGCTGTTGACAACCAGCTTTTTTGGACGAGCCTAACAGTTCCGAACAGCTCCCGTGATATAGTTTGATTGTTGTCGTAAATGACGTAGTTCAGAATCTCCTCTCGAATCTGCAACGAAAACATGTTGAAATTCGGGAGTTAAGTATTGCAATCTAACTTCCTATCACAGTGTATGCACGTGACATTGTAATGAAAATATAACTGTTTAGAATACCCAATCGATTCCGAACACTTGTTCCCCAGAGAAAATGTCATGCATAAATTTTGGGGTTTCGTGATCATTGAAAGTGACCAATAAAGGACAAAGGTCAATAGATAATGATGAAGATGGTTGGTCACTTGAACATAAATCGTTAGAAATTTTACTTCGTTTTACTACATGAGCCATTCTAAACACGTTCAAATTAAAGTTAACCTGATTTGGCAATATGGTAAATCAATTTTAACTCGGTTAACCTGGCTTATTAATATTAGAATATTAGATTTGCTATTTAATTGACGAAGTCTCATCCAATTACGGTTTTTTAAGTAGTGACGGTTATGTAGGATGGATACAAAATATTTGTGTAAATGGCTTGAAGACAACTTCATAACACAGCCGTAGGACAGATAACAAAAGAGTTTTTTTTCCATTTGTTGTTTGTAGGTTTGTTGTTTATTTGTAGTAAAGACAGACCATGATATGATGTACCTATGCATAAATGTGGTATAGAATTTACGTTGGCATGCGTTTGTCTAGTGCTACATTGCTGATAATGCAGACTTTTGTTATTTGGTTGTCAAAAGTCAGTCAGACAAATGAAAATGGGTAAACTACGACCACACATCAAAATCTACATAGGCAGCTAATAATAGATTTAGTATCTAAGTGCATCATCATTGTTGATAATGTTTTAATGTATGCATGAATAAAATTTGATGGTTGCGATTAAAGTAATATTGGGGTCATCCGAAACTACATTTTATATTCGACCTGTCTTTTGCATTGCACGTGAAATTTTGACTAAAGTCGTAATTGTATCCTTTTTTCTCATTATTTTCTCGTTTTAGTAATAATCAATACACCATTTTATTGTGCTGGTTCTTGTCTAATTTAATTATAAAAATGATTACATGTTTGTTATGTTTTCATGAAAAGCTTCGTAAAGGTTAATTGTAATTTGTGATAACTTTGAAAATACAAAACAAAATCCTATAAAAATATAAAATATACGCAAATGGAATTTTGAAGTTATAAATTCGTAAGTCAAAAATGTTAGGTGAAAAGGACAGAACATATGAATGCGTTTCTTATCATAATCAGTCAAGATTGATCTGGTCATAATTTTAATTATTCATCCAGAATAAATGGTTGTAAATGATTTGGGTAATATTTTTATACAATCATACTAGTTGTAATATTGAATATTTGAATTGTCCAACTCACCAAAAATTACGCAGAATATCTTATAAATCGTTTGTCCTTTTCCATTCTTAACCACATTAATTTAATTATTTAAAAAAATATACTATACTATATCCCACCTGCAATTTTCCGTATAAATAAAAGTTGCCTAACGTTAGCATTTTCAGAAAAGCCTAACCAAATAATGAATTAGACAATGACGAATCTTGACCAGGTTCTCCATTACAATTCATGGTTTACAAGGTAAGCGTGGTTAGTTCTAAAACAAAAAGAAACTATCGCGACGTTACACAAGAAAAAGAAATATCTCGATCCTCGACATATAAACATCAAGATTTTAAAAACTATTAGTCAAGAATTACAGAAATTAATAGAATTTTTTTCGCAATAATTAATTTTAAAGAATAAATACATGAAACGTTTTGGGTAATTTTTTTACATACTTATATTTTTTAACAATCAAAGCAAAAATTTGGGTAAGAAGAGCAGCAAGTGTTTTCAGGATTTCCCAATTCGTTGAGCACTCATAAGCAGTAAGCGCGCCGCAATTACGCAGAATACTGTATAAATCGCCCTTGCTCTGTCCACAGTTCCCTCATATTATCTGAAGGCTAGAGGAATATAAAGGGAAACAATTTTATTATTTTACATTCTATAAATTATCATAATTAAAAATCACGGCATTTCTACTTCAATTAAAAGTCACACACCTGAAATTTTCCGTGAAGATCCAAGTTGCGTAGTTTTGGCATTTTTAGAAAAGCCTGCCCAAAAAGCAAATCGGAAAGCAAAGACGCTTGTTCCTCTCCTCCAGTCTCGATGTTATCGTCAGTCCGCAAGATAAGAGTCTTCAATTCTAACACAAGAATATTATTAAATGAAATCATAAGCCATAGTTAAACAGAAACGAACAAGTTAATTTCAGAATACTTACTAGAAAGATTACGTATAGACGACTGGCTTCCGTTTTTCTGCACTAACACAGATTCCATAATGTCCACATTAAATTCCTTCGACGCTCTGAGAAACCTTACTGATAACCCTGTGAGCATGGAATCCACCAAATCTGAACTATCCCTTTCCATCCTTCCGCGCAACGTTATAGTCAACTTTTCTAATTTTGTCATGTTCAAAAATAAATTCCGGAGACTGTCTAAAAAAACAAAGTTCATGGTTATTCCGAAAGATTTAACATTCGGAAAACTTGCACTTAATTGTGTCATAGTATCCAGTGTAGGGGATCCATAGTAATTAACTTGCTCCTCAGCAAAGAACTCATTGACAATGGACACATGCAACTCATTTACACCCTCGAATTTTGACTTGTCAACCCATTTTCTCAACATGGCCTCGGTTTGATGTTCTAAATGAAGACAGCGTAATTTGGGCAGGCAGTCTTGCAAGCATGTCAACTTCTTATACTTGTCGCCCAGTTCACATTCTGTACTATGAATATCTATAAACTCCAATTTTGTCATTAGTGGAAGTTGCAAATAGGAGCGAACAAAACCATCACGGGTACTACTTTGTCCAAAGACATGAAAATGTACAAGTGTTTCTCGAAACAGTTCCAAGATTTTGTACATCAAACCTTTCTCAAACGGCTTATCATGTAGTTGTAACTCAAGAGAGTTTAAACTAGGAAGGTAGTTCCCCACAAGAAAATTTTCTAATATTTTGCTTTCAAGTTTCAATCCAAGTTTGAGAGATGTGACTGTGGGTGGCAATTGAAGAAACTCAAAGGTCACTGGAATCGCATCCTTACTGGTGTCCGTGTAAGGAATATACAATTCCTGAAGGACATTACTTGCATTTATAATTGATTGTAGAAGACAAATACCAAACTTGTTGTCTCCAAAGTTGGAAGATTGCTCATCAATCGAGTTATTAACATTGCCGGAAAATCGAAATGAAATTTTTCGTAAATTGGGGAAATGAAAAGGTGGGAAATTGACTGGCATATTGCCCCCATCAAAAGGATATATTATTTCAAGTTCCGCTAGCTCATCTCCAAGACGAATAAAGAAGTATCGTAAACTTTGGTAGTTTTCACGACGGAAGAATTTCGAACCCAGTGTTACTTTGAATGGAAGATATGAGTCATCTAGCCTAGTTTCATCTCCGAACACTGCGTTGAACTGATCCAATGATTTCTTTTTTTCCTTAATGTTGTCTGCTTTGTTGCTCAGCGTCAGTTCGATGAGTAGTGGATCCTTGCATTTGATAAGCAGTTTCGTTGCTGTTGACAACCAGCTTTTCTGGACGAACCTAACAATTCCGAAAAGCTTTCGTGATATATTTTGTTCGTTGTCGTAAATAACGTAGTTCAGAATCTGCTCTCGAATCTGCAAAAAATATATAGAATTTTGGATTAAGTATTGCTATTCCACTTTCTATCACAATGTATACACTTGAATTTTCCGGGACAATAATATAACTATTTCAAATACCGATTCAATTCCGAACACTTGTTCCCCAGAGAAAATGTCCTGCATACAGTTTTGGGTTTCGTCATCATTAAAACCGGGCAATACCAAGCACCGGTTACCAGATGAAGATGGTTGGTCACTTGCACTTAAATCTTTAGAAATTTTTCCTCGTTTAGCTACATTAGCCATTTTAAACACGTTTATATTAAAATCAATTTGATAATGTTTATATCAGCTCGTGTTTGGGGCTTTACCACAGAATCTGGCGAATAAACCAAACTAAGGTAAAATTATCTTCACCTTGACCTAGTCAATTTTGATTAAAAGAATATTTATTTAATAATTCGTCACAAAGAATATATCAGAGACTTATAAGTCAACTTTAAACACACCCGTATGACAGATAACGAGAGTGCTCTTTTACAGTTTTAGGGTTGTATATAGCGTGTGCCTAGAGCTACATTGTTGACTTGAGAATGCAGAATAATGTTGTCAGTTTGACAATTCACGATGTGTAACCTGCGTGCGAAGGCAGCTAATGTTGGTATATTTGCAGTCAGCAGTATGTGAAGAGAAGTCGCATAGAACAAACCTTACTACCATAAAAGCATACTTTATTAAAGTCACTAGTCAAACGGGAATAGTTACGGTACTTCACAAAAACCTACTAGAGCTACAGAGTTAACTGGACTGAGTAATAGTGCATAACAATCTACATAGATCCAGTAAGCAACTGGGGCTCCATTTACAATGGACTAAATATATTCTCACACACTGCAATGCGTAAAAGGTAAGACTTCAACATGCTGACAATAGTGACAATGCCGACTATCGTTGTCTGGTTTCAGTAGTCAACCAGTAAGTTCGATAAATGAATATGTGTAACCTGCTGCGACCATATAACTAATAATAGATTTAGTGAGTACATTGTGATGTATTATACATTACCATTGTTTGTTTTAGTGTATGCATGAATACAATTTTATCGTTGCGATTAAAGTAATATTGGGGTTATGTGAGACTACGTTAAATTCTACCTATCTTTTTCAATGTAAATGTAATTGGACTAAAGGCATCATTGCATCAGATTTTTCTTCAGGTGAATTGCACTAGCCAAAAATAAATTATATCTATGCAAAAAGTTACAATGAAAATACAAAAAAAAATGTTTAAATTTCGCTTTTTTAAATGTAAAAAGTAAGCATATTATTTATGTTTTAAAACCACAAATCATGTTTAAAATAGGTAAAAATGACAAAATATGAATGCGTTAATTATCATACTCAGTCAAGATTCACATGTAACATTTTTAATTATTTATGGAGAATAAATAGTTGAAATGTTTCCGGTAATGTTTTTATACAACCATACTAATTTAAGGAAGCAAAAACACAGTTTGATGTAACAGACAACAGAAGAATTCAGAATAAGAAGAGCAGTGCAACTATTTTCATCATCATCCTGCATGTAGCATATTTGAATTGTCCAGCTCACCAAAATTACGCAGAATATCTTATAAATCGTCCTTTCTCCTGCCCTGCCACAGTGTCTGTATTCGAAGTGAAGGCTGTGGAAATAAAAACATGAAAATTTTATAAACCACACGAACTTAATTATTTTAATAAAAAAATATGTAGTGTAAATATGTCACCTGGAATTTTCCGTGTAGATACAAGTTGCAATATTTTGGCATTCTAGCAAATTAAACGAATTAGGTAAGTTTTTACATACTCATATTATTATTTTTAAACAATCAGATGCAAATCAAAGCAAAAAATTAGGGAAAGAAGAGCGGCAGATATTTTCACGATTTCGACCACTTCATTGAATACTCATAAGAAGTAATACTGCATGCAATTACGCAGATTATTTTATAAATCGCCCTTGTTCCGTCCACAGTTCCCTCATCTTATCTGAAGGCTAGAGGAATAGAAACGGAAGAAATCTTATGACTCACATTCTATGAGTTATCATTATTAAAAATGATGACATTGCTAATTAAGTTGTTGGTAACACACCTGAAATTTTCCGTGAAGATACAAGTTGCGTAGTTTTGGCATTTTTAAAAAAGCCTGGCTAAATAGCAAATCGGAAATCAAAGACGCTTGTCCCTGCTCTCCAATCTCGTTCTTATCGTTAGTCCATAAGGTAAGAGTCTTCAGTTCTAACACAAAAATATTATCAACTGAAGTCGTAAGCAATAGTTAGACTGGAACGGGCAAGAAAATTTAAGGATACTTACCAGAAAGATTACGTATAGATGACTGGCTCCCATTTTTCGCCATCAACACAGATTCCAAAATGTCCGCATTATCTTCCTGTAAAGCTTTGACAAACCTTACTGATAAACCTGTGAGCATGGAATCCAACAAATCCGAGCTATTTTCTTGAACACTTCCGTAAAACTCTATCGTCAACTCTTTCAAATTTGTCATATTTGCAAATAAGTTGGTGAGACTTTCTAAAAAGTCAAAGTTCAAGGTGATTAGAAAAGTCCTAACATTCGGAAAACTTGCGCTTAATTGTGTCATGGTGTCCAGGCTGGGTGACCTATAGTGAGTAGTATTCGCCTCAGAAACAAATTCATTGACAATGGACACATGCAACTCATTTACACCCTCGAATGTTGACTTGTCAATCCATTTTCTCAACATGGCTTCAGTTTGATATACTAAATGAAGACGGTGTAATTTTGGAACGAACTTTTGCAAACATGACAACTTCTTAGATTCATCGTCCAGTTCACATTCTGTACTACAAATACTGATAAACTCTAATTTTTCCATTTGGGGAAGTTGCAAATAGGTGCGAGCATAACCATCACCGGTACAACATTGTCCAGTGACATGAAAATTTACAAGTGTTTTCCGAAACAGTTCCAAGATTTTGCATATCAAACCCTTCTCAAATGGCTGATAATGTAATTGTAACTCAAAATGGTTTAAATTAGGAAGGTGATTCCCCACAAGGAAATATTCTAATGTTTTGCTTTCAAGTTTCAATTCAAGTTGTAAGGATAAGATTGTTGGTGGTAACTGTAGAAACTCAAAGGTCGCTGGAACCACGTCCTCCTCCCCGGTAGCTGTGTAAGGAATATCCAATTCCTGAAGGTCAACACTTGCATTTATAATTGATTGGAGGAGACAAATACCAAACTCGTTGTCTCCAAAGTTGAAAGAATGCTCATCAATCGAGTCATTAACTGCGCTGGAAAAATGAAACGACAATTTTCGTAAAATGGGGAAATAAAAGGATGGGAAATTAACTGGCATACTGCCACCATCAAACGGATATATTATTTCAAGTTCCGCTAGCTCATCTCCAAGACGAGTGAAGAAGTATCGTAAACTTTGGTAGTTTTCACGACGAAAGAATTCCGAACCCAGTGTTAATTTGAAAGGAGTGAATGAGTCCTCCAGCCTGGTTACAGCTCCGAACACTTCGTTGAACTGATCCAATAATTTCCTTTCTTCATTAATGTCGTCTGATTCGTTGCTCAGCGTCAGTTCGATGAGTAGTGGATCCTTGCATTTTTTAAGCAGTTTCGTTGCTGTTGACAACCAGCTTTTTTGGACGAGTCTAACAGTTCCGAAGAGCTCCCCTGATATATTTTGATTATTGTCGTGAATGGCGTAGTTCAGAATCTCCTCTCGAATCTACAAAAAAATATATTTGAATTTTGGATTAAATACTGCAATTCCACTTTCTATCACAATGCATGCTATTGAATTTTATAGAATTTTCCATGAAAAAGTAACTATTTCAAATACCCAATCGATTCTGAACACTTGCTCCCCAGAGAAAATGTTCTGCATACATTCTTGGCTTTCGTTATCATTGAAACCGGGTAATAGGGAACAAAGATCACTAGATAATGATGAAGATGATTGATCACTTGAACATAAATCGTTGGAAATTTTACTTCGTTTAATGACATGAGCCATTCTAAACACCTTCAAATTAAAATTAATATGATTTGATAATTTTTCTATTTGGTTTACACTGGATCGGGCGAATAAACCAAAGTAAGGTAAAATTATCTACACCTTGACCTTGTCAACTTTGATTAAAAGAATATTTATTTAATAATTTGTTGCATGGAATACATCAGAGTCTTGAAGTTAATTTTCTCAACACAGCCGTATGACAGATAACAAAAGTGCTCTTATCCACTTTTAGGTTGGTATAGCAGGAAAACTATGATGGAATACCCATAAATTGACCAAAAATCATGATATACATTGTAGTCGTATATACAGCTTGCACGTGTGTGCCTAATGTTACATTGTTGACTTGACAATGCAGATGCATACTTTTGTTGTCAGTTTGACAATTGAAGATGTGCAACCTGCGACCACATGACAAATTAATCCTGCATAGGCAGCTAATAATAGATTTTGTAAGTACGTCATTATTCTTGATTATGTTTAAATGTATGAATAGGTAAATATTTTTGGTTGAGGTAAAATGAATATTGGGGTGGGGTCATCTAAGACTATATTATATTCTACCTGTCTGTATCACTAATAAATGCGTGCTTTTGTCACACCGACTCTTTTCTAATCCCATTACAAGCCATCTCAAATCTCCAGTTTATGTAACATTTAATACAAAATCTTTCATGTATTTTTTTTGCTTTCATGTCAAGGTTAAAAAAGGTTTATTGTCATTTCTGATAACTTTGGTTTTTTCTTCAAGTGATTTATACATTCCAAAAACATTTTTTTTGCAAATTAATCAAAATAAAATAATAATAAATTGCATCAATTAAAAAAAATTGAATTCTTATAAAAATTGTAAAAAGTAGACATTTAAAATTATATTTTTTCTTATACCATAAGGCATTTAAAATATTAGGTAAAAAATGTGAAAATATATTAATGCATTTCTTATTACAATCAGTCAAGGACTATAAAAGATTCATTTGTTCACATTAATTGTTCATGGATAAAAACTAGTTGTAACATTTTGAGTATTATTTTTTCACAATCGTATTAATTTAAAGGAAAAAAACAGTAAAGTGTAGAACCGAGAGCAAAGCGGGATTAAATCGGACCGCAACTATTTTGATGAGTATCCTGGATATACTGAATGTTCGAATAATCCAGCTCTCGCCAAAATTACGCAGAATAAGTTATAAATCGCCCTTCCTCCTTCCACTGTGTCTGCATTCGAAGTGAAGGCTGTGATTGAAGAAAAACACATTTAAAAAAAATATCCACATTCATTTTAATTTAAACGGAATAATTTTCTAAAATAAAGACCCCACCTTAAATTTCCTGTTGAGATACAAATGGCGTAGTTTTGGCATTTTCAGAAAAGCCTGAGCAAACAAAAAATCAGAAACCAGCGACACTTGTCCCGTCCCATTCTCGGTCTTAATGCTAAAAGTGTTTAATTCTACAAAAAATAAACATATTACCACATTAAACAAATTAACCCAACCATTTTTGGCATTTTTTTCCATTTATCACTAATTGTATAATTATTCATTAAAAATATACAGAAGTTGTCCGAAGTCATTATTTTTTATACCTGTAAGATTTCGTATGGACGACTGGCTTTCACCATTTTTTGAAAGGACCAAAATAGATTCTGAAATGTCCACATTGTTCTCCTTCAAAATCCCCACTAAATTTAATGGTAGTCCTGTGAGCATGGAATCCACCAAATTTGCACTATTTGTTTCAAACTTTCCGTGAAAATTTAGTTCCAGTTGTTGCACTTTTTTCATGTGGAGGAATAAACAGTCAAGAAAATCCAAAGAGTCAATGTTGAGCCGCAATGTCAGTTCATTGACATTTGGGAATGTTGCGCTTAATTGTGTCATTATTTCCCGGCTGGGTGATCTATAAAAATCGTCCTGCTCTTCCAAAAGATTTTCGTTTATAATGGACACTATTAACTCGACTACACCCTCAAATTTCGCATTTTCAATCCATTTCCTCAACATGGCTTCAGTTTGATATGTTAAGTAAACACTGCCTAATTTTGGAAGGCAATCTTGAAAAGATATCAACTGCTTAGGGTCCAGTTCACACTCCTTACATAAAATATGAACACGTTCCAACTTTTCCATAACCGGAAATCGTAAAAAAGTGCGTGGATTAGGACGACCAGTACTCATGACGCCATCAATATGAAGACTTATCAGAGTTTTCCGAAACTGTTCAAAGATTTTGTACATGAAACCATCCACAAACGGTTTTTCATGGAGCAGTATCGTCAGGTGATTTAGATTTGGAAGCTGATTCCTTTGAAAAAACGTTTCCAGTGTTTGGCTGTCAAATTTCAATTCAAGTTCTAATGAGACAATTGTTGGCGGTAAGTGAAGAAATTCAAAGGTCGCTGGAACCGTGTTATAAGGGCAACCCGTGTAAGGAATAGCCAATTCCTGGAGGTCTGTACTTGCATTTATAGTTGATTGGAGGAGCCAAAGACCAAACTTGTTGTCTCCAAAGTTGGAGGGGGTCTCAAAAATAGGATCATAAATATTGCCCGAAATTTCGAACGATAATTTTCGTAAAATGGGGAAATGAAGGGATGGAAAGTTGACTGACATGTTGCCTCCGTCATAAGGATATACTATTTCAAGTTCCAACAGCTCATTTCCAAGACGAGTGAAACAGTCGGACACATTTTGATAGTTTTCATGACGGAAGAACTTATAATCCAATTTTAATTTGAAGGGAAGAAATGATTCCTTCAATCTGTTGGAAGCTCCAAACGTTCCGATAAACTGTTCCAGTAACTCCCTTTTTTCCGTTATGTCTTCAGATATGAAAAAGTTGATCCCAGTAATATCAAGCGCCAGTTCGATGAGTAGAGGAACCTTGCATTTTTCAAGTAGTTTGGTTGCTGTTGACAACCAGCTTTTTTGGACGAGCCTCACAGTCTGGAACAGTTTCCGTGATATTTTTTGGTGGTTGTTGAATATGACGTAGTTTAAAATGTCCTCTCGGATCTGCAACAAAAATATTTAAATTATAAATTAGGTATATCGCTCCTTACAAAGAGAAAACACATGTACGCTTGAAACCAAGGTAAAATTAATTAGAGTAAAGTTAGTTAATTACCAAATCTATTCCGAACACTTGTTCCCAAAGAGAAATGCCTAGCACACATTCTTCGGTTTCGTTGTCATTGAAACCGGAAGCAGTCCATACAGAAAAAGTCTCTCCATTTGACGAAGATGACAGGTCACTTGAACATAAATGGTTAGAGTTTTTACTTCTTTTAACTTCATGAGCCATTGGAAACACCGTCAAATTAGTATTAATCTGATTTGTCACTTTGTACTTTGTACAGCAATTTTTGTTTGGTTACTCAGAATCTAAGCAAGGAAAAGTGCAAAGGAAATTAATTCACGAATTGTTTTTGAGACCGTAGCTATAATATTCCACTTTCTACTGATTTTAACCACAGCAGCTATCACTAACGAGATTTTTTATTTGTTTGGAACCAATTTTTACAAGAAATTCAGGAAAGAGTTAAAACCTACTTCATAGCATACATCATAGCCATATGACAGATAAGGAAAGTATCTGGTTTATATATAGCACTACAGACCATCGCATGTCATCCACCTATACATGATACACTTCACTGCGTAAGGTAAGGTGCTATATTGCTGACAATGCAGGCAGACTATTGACTATTGTTGATTGTTTGGGTTTCAGTCAGAAGTCACTCAGTCAGACAACTATGAAGATGTATCTGCGACCACACCGCTAATAATAGATTTAGTAAAAAAGATCACCATTCTTGATTATGTTTTCTTTAGTGTATGTACTTATGCATAAGTAAAATTTGATGGTTAGGATAAAAGTAATTTGGGGGTCATCTGAGACTACATTATATTTTACCTATCTTTTGCAATGTAAATGTAGTTTGACTAAAGACATTAAATGCATCTTTTTACGAGTTATTTTCTCTCAATTTTTCACTGATGCATGCATGCTTTCGGCAAACCGGCATTCCTAATTTCATTGCAAAGCAAACCAAATCGAATTGTCATATTTGGTTTGCGTTGTAATGCAATTAGTGCAGTTTCATAATATGGCAATAAAAATACAAATTCTTTCATGTATCATGTTTTTAGGATTTCATGTTAAGCTGATTAAATATTTAAGGTTTATTGTCATTTCTGATAATTTCAGTTTTTCTCTCCAGGTGAATTATACAAACCATTTTTTTAAATGTAACAAAGATAATACAAAAAACCTTAATTTTTAAAACGTGTGGGTTCTTTAAAAATATAAAGTTAAGCATTTAGCTAATTACTCCAAATATTTTATAAATCGTCCTTGGTCCTTCCACTTTTTCTCCATTCTTATTGAAGGCTATAAAAATAGAAATCAGGAACAATTGTAGTATTCACCTCACAAAAAATATCAAACTTCCACTTCAATTACTTATATAAGTAATCTACCTGAAATTTTCCGTCGAAATACAAATTTCGCAAGTTGGGCATTTTCAGAAAAGCCTGACCAAACAGCAAATCAGAAGCCAACGACACTTGTCCAGCTTCTCCAGTAGTGTCATCCTTAGTCCCTAGCATAAGTGTAGCTAATTCTATCAACAAAAAACATATAAAAATACACAAATCCATCAAACCCATTAGAATATAAATAATCATTAATATTTTACATATACAAGTGAATTTGCAACTATTTAGGTACCTGTAGGATTACGTATGGAAGACTGACTATCATTTGTGAGGATCAACTCAGATTTCAAAACGTCCACATTATTTTCCTTTAAAGAACCGACCAACCCTAAAGGTAATCCTGTGAGCATTGAATCCACCAAATTCGAACTATTTCTTTGCATCTTACCATGAAACTTTATTTCTAAGAAATTTACTTTTGTCATCTTCGTGGACACATATCTGAGAACGTTTAAAAAGCCAATGTTGAGATGCAAAGTCAAATCTTTTACATTTGCAAAGGCTTCGCTTAATTGTGTCATTGTTTCCCAGCTTGGTGACCTAAAGTAATTATTTTTCTCAGCAGAAAGATGTTCATTAACGACCACTATGATTATTTTTTTTACATTCTCGAATTTCGAGTTTTCAATCCATTTTCTCAACATTGCTTCAGTTTGAAATGTTAAAGAAAGACAATTTAATTTTGGAAGGTATTCTTGCAAAGGTGTCAACTGTGCAGCATCCAACTCACATTCCGTACTAGAAATATTAATAACTTCTAATTTTTCCATTAGTGGAAATTGGAAATAGGTGCGAGAATGCGGATAGCCATCACTTTGTAGGCCAAGCACATGAAGACTTGTAAGCGTTTTTTGGAAACGTTCCAAAATTTTGTACATCAAACCATTCACAAACGGCTTTTCATGTAGCCTTAACGTCAAATTGGCTAGATTTGGAAGCTGATCCCTCAGAAGAAAAGTTTCCAACGTTTTGCTTTCCAGTTCCAACTCAAGTGTTAAGGATACAATTGTCGGTGGTAACTGAAGAAATTCAAATGTCACTGGAACCAAATCTTCATCATAATCTTGGTCTGGGATAGCCAATTCTTGAAGATTTTTAGTTGCATTTAAAATTGATTGGAGGAACCACAGACCAAATCGGTTGTCTGCAAAGTTGGAAATGTCGTCTCCAAGAGGTATATAAAAATTGCCGGAAAACTCGAATGACAATTTTCGTAAAATTGGGAAATGAAATGGAGGGAAGCTAACTGGCATGTTGCCGCCATCACGAGGATATATTATTTCCAGTTCCATCAGCTCACTTCCAAAACGAGTAAAATAGTCTGATAAACTTTGGTGATTTTCATAACGGAAGAAATCCGAGTCCAGTTTTAATTTGAATGGAAGGAATGACTGTTGGAGTCTGGTGGAACATCCAAAGCTTTCAATAAACTGATCTAGTTTCTTCTTGTTTCCTTTAATATTGTCTGCTGGGTCAATGTCATAGGAATCAGTATTATCCAATGTCAGTTCGATTAGTGGGGGATCCTTGCATTTTTTAATAAGCTTTGTTGTCGTAGCTAGCCAACTTTTTTGGACGAGCCTCAAATTTTTTATCAACTTTCTTGATAACTTTTCTTTGTTGTTGTGAATGACGTAGTTTAAAATTTGCTCACGGATCTACAACAAGAAAT
>JAQFZH010000257.1:0-39497 GCA_034695485.1 Entomobrya nivalis
TTGTGGCGGGCGAGCATTGCTCTCTAAATCCGTCAAATAAAATCCCCTTTGAGGGAACTAACTAACTAACTAACTATCACGGTCAACTTCAATGAGTGTTGGTAGTGACACGTTTAGCTTCATATTAGCTGGATTGGTACTAAAATGTCTGCATAGATGACATTTTAGTAATATTCCAGTAGAATCTAATAGAAGTTTGCCTTTTTCATCAAAAATAATTGTTACATTTGCATTCATTTTTGGAACACAAATTTAAGTTTTTTGCCTTCCAACATGGGTATTCAATGTACTCCATATTGTCAGATGGATTTTTAACTAAGTTTTTTATTGCATTTCTTTTCAGCTTGATTTTGATGTATGTAAGCTTGTTTCGAACTTGTTTGTATTCATCACATGAATTGGTAGATTTTTTCGCGAAAAATTTTCGTTTTGCCTTTCTAACTTGTCTTGTCATTTTATCATATTCAGCAGTCATCCAGAGTTTTATATTTTGTTTGATGCGAATTTTTTGAACTGGCACATGTGTGTTTATGATATGTTTTAGTATTTGAACAAACATATATTTCTTTTCAACGTTTTTACAATATTCAAAAATCCACCATGGCGCTTCCGTCACCATTTTTCTCATATCGAAATACTTTGTGTTTTTAAATGTTCTCATTTCGACTGTTTTGAAAGAACACTTGAACACATTAGGTTTTTTTCTACATATATAAACTGCATCATGATCTGATAGAGCACATGCGAGGACTCCACTTGCGAAGTTGAAGTGTACACGTGATCGATCAGAGTTTCTGTATTTACTGTTGTTCGTGTTGAGGTTTTTATGACCTGCGTAAAGTTGTAATCTTTTGTGAATTAAAGCCGGACTCTTGTTTGGCTGTCAATTTTCATTAGATTTACGTTAAAATTTCCCAGCATGTAGGCCTCTTGTTTTCCACATGTGTCCATGTGTTGCTGTAGTGTATTGATAAGTTGCTTATGTGATGTATTTGGTGGGTGGTACACAATAATTATATTTATTGGTTTAAAGTATTTCGGTATTGCTATATCCAGTAAACTTTTTCATTTCCACATTGTAGTCATATTTATGTAAAGAAGTAACCCTCCTCCAAGAGTTTTGTGTGACTTGATATTGGGTCTGTCAGCTCTATGTATAGAGAATCCAGGAAGCTCAATTTCTGCGTCTTGGATTTCGTTATGAAGCCACGTTTCACTCAATCTAAACACATAAAAATTATTTTGTGTAATAAGATCATGAACACCGGAGAATAAATGTAAGAAGAATGGATACATACATGAGAAGTACAAACATTGCATGATTTTAATTAATTTACAATTTATTTGCAAAAATGATTAGTTATTCATATCTCGGCTGCTCCCAACCTTCGCCCCTCGTCAATAGAGTAGCCGGCTCCGCTCACATCCCCGAGAAGATTTAACTACTAAAGGCAGAATAGTTGGCAACATATAGTTGATGTTCGTTGGTATTAAATCCAACAAGTAAAAGACGGCTCCAATCTCTGTAACGGGAACTACATTCAAAAGCATGTGAATTATAGATTGTTTTTAGTATTAAATAGTCACTAGAGCACACTCTGGCCATGAGGGAATAAGCTAACACACAATATTTGTCTGCAAAGGCGATGTGATGGGTGATGACATCCCATATGGCATTTGGTACAGAATATGCGACCTTGACATTGACGTCATGAATGCATTTCTTTATGGTATTACTAGGGTATTTGTTTAATGTTGTATAAAAATAATCAACAATGGATTTACTAAAATTATTTATCCTGTTTCAATATGGTATAGTAATATAGACATTTTTGGGATTATTCTTTTTATCTTTGTTTGCCCTTATTCCTGTATTTAACAAGTTCGGGAACATGAAAAGAGGGGAGACTTTAGCAGAGTGGGCCCTGGGTTTATTCTAGGCTATAAAACCCTCATAAAATCCATGGGTTTTTTGTACCCAGCCCACCCTTCAATGAAATAGGTAAAATGGGTTTTTTATCTTAAGCATATAGCCAAAGATGAGAACAAGTAAAAGATACACAATCCTTTGTTTTATTTTGGGGATAGCATCACAGCTGAACTGGCCAATCCTGTAACTAGCCCATCGAATCTCGTTGTTTTTATTGGTCGATTTCGATGGGCTAGTTACAGGATTGGCTAGTTCAGCTGTGATGTTATCCCCAAAACAAAACAAAGGATTGGGTATCTTTCTGTTCTTCGGTGTTGTAGTCTGTGGCATATAGCATAGAGTATATATATTGGCGGTACCATACCGGGTTTTCCCGGGTAATATCCCACCATGGACTTTAGTAAGTGTCGTGGGTGGTGTGATTGAAAATGAACAAATTCATGTTTATTCATAGGTTTTTGGTAAAGGTTAGTTGAAATGCTATGATCTTTGTTCAAAATTATAGTCATGTCCAAAAAGTTGTGTTGGAGCCTGTTGTTGATAAAATCGTCGTAATTACTACTAATTGATGTAACATCAACTATTGCTATTAGATCATCGCTAAGCCTATCATTAAAAATTATCTCTTTCACCCAAATTTATTCTAATTCTACTATTTTTGCTAGGCTATATTTGCTATTGACACACTAGTCAGATCAAAAATTAAAACAGTTACTAGATTTAAGTCTAGACTATAGTTATCTAGAATTTGAAAACGAAGTTTTTTGTCAAACGAAAGGCACTCAAATGGGTAATTGTGCAAGTGTGCCAATAGCAAATATTACTGCCTGAGTAGAATTAGAAGAAATTTGGGGTAAAGAGATAATTTTTAATAGTGGGTTTATCGATGATCTAATAGCAATAGCAGATGTTACATCAATTAGTAGAAATTACGACGATCAACAACATGCTCCACTACAAGTTTTTGACGTTTACATACGAATTCAGTGAAGAAAAAGGAAACTTTTTGGACATGATTATTATTTTGAACAAGGATAATGGCATTTCAATTACCCTCTACCAAAAACCTATGAATAAACAGGAATTTGTTCATTTCCAATCAAACCACTCACGACACTTAATATAGTCTCTCGTTTTTTCATGTGGACTAAGGATCAAACGTACGTGCTTAGATGCTCAGGTACAAGAACTGGAGTTAAACAATGTAATGTTAAAATTCAAAAGCAGAGGATACCCATTACTAAATATAAAGCAAACTTTAACTAAGCAAAAAACAATTGAAAGAAATAGTTTATTAGTAATAAATCACATATTCTCATTCATTTTCTTAGTTTACATGATCCCAACTTGTTAAATACAGGAATCAAGACAAACAAAGATACAAAGAATAATCCCAAAAATGTTTATATTACTATACCATACTCAAACAGTATCCTGTTAAAATAATTTAAGTAAATCCATTGTCGAATATTTTTATACAACATTAAACAAATGCCCAAGTAATTCCCTAAAGTAATGCATTCATGACGTAAATTCCAAGGTCGCATATTCTGGATCAAATGCAATACGCAAGTGTATTGACAAAAGATAATACGCATTTCCATTACACACAAGCTAAAATGTACACCGTGAAGCAAAGTAAATGCTTAAGCCAACTGACAACACACACAGACAACAACAACAGTCCCAAATGCAGTGGAAATTGCACTTGTAATATTTTTTTAAAATTAACTTCATCACTTGTACAAAATGTAAAATAGTTAATTCATCAATCATTAACTTATACTGAGAGATGTAAAGCATTGAATTAATTTTTCATTACTAATTATTTAATATGCATATCAAAAAATTATATATATATTTAAATGTACTCATGAAAATGTGAAATACATATTTTAATCAACAGTCTTCGCTTGGATAGTTCATAAAAATGTCTTAAAAATGGCTGAAAGCAAGAAGCGTTTGTGTTATTTTAAACTCCGCATTGCTAAATCACTGAGTATATGACCATCTGAAGGATACTGTTTCAAATGATTACTAAGTGTGACACATTATTCTTGGAAACTAAAATATTTTACACTCATCGTTTGTATACCACCCATATTGACAATTTCGGAAAATAGCCAGAAGACACGTCGTGGTTACAAACACTTGCACATACAGTGTCAAAAATCGTGCTATGTGTTCCAATGGACTCCGCGAGCTCAGAGTTGACGAAAAAATATTCCAGTCCCTACACAACAAACGCATTATATAAAATTATTTTGAGCATGATACGTCATATATGATTTGTTTTATACATCGTTCGTATACACACATATATATGTTTCATACATACTATTGTCACCATATAAAAGTACTAATTTAACAATCTTTGCTTCTCATTATAGATACATACATCTTGCATTACAACTGCCCACCTTCCCAATATAATTGTATAATATTAAAATTTATATTATGTCTCTTTAAAAATATTTAATGTACTGGTATTTATAAACAAAAACATTCTGTGCTTGCACATATCACATACCTGAAACTAATTTTATTCATTTAAATGAACCCAGCTGTTTACATTTACAGATCATGTGAAATACATCATCGTTCTCTTCCAAATTGCAAAATGTGCATGGTTGGGAAATTTCTAGTTTGTAGAAGTCTTTTCTGTATGGAAAATAACCTTGGTTGAGTCTTGCTTGTGCAAGTGCTCGTAATAATATTCTCTCTTTAAACTGAAATAAGTAAAGTGCTGCATGTTGCTCCGGCATGAGTAGTTGATAATATTTTTAACAAGAATCTGCTGACTCTAATTTTGTTATAAATTTTTCTCTGATGTTATTTGTCATTCTACTAAGTATATTTTCATATGAAGCAGTCAAAGCCACCATGTCCAGCTCTTCCTATAAATGCACATAGGCTATATCCTTTAACTGATTGCGAATGTTAAATCCCCATTTCTTTTTCATGTTATTTTTTTGTGTTTTTCTTGGCTGTAATAAACTTGGTATTTAAAACATGCCGTAACATATCTACTATCGTCTGTGATCAGCATTTTTTGCCAAAAGTTTAAAACTTGCGTCATCACATAACATTCCATTTGCGTGATCCCAGTCTCAAGTCGAATAATATGCCCAGAAACTAGTCTATGTAATCTAAGCACTCGTTTGATATACTAATTCTGTACTATATGCAATTCTTTCATATCATGCCATGCGCATATATGTGAACAGTACAAGGCAACAGACTGCACTATCGATGTCCCCATCATCATTTCGACGGGTAATATTCGGAAGGCCTCATGTCCAATGAAATATTTTTTTCGGAAGGGCACAAGTACTTGCTGCGATTTTTTCGGATTGTTCTAAGTACTCGCTAAATAAATCTTCGGAAGGGCGTATCTCCACTTTAAGGGCAATGTGCGACTACCGCATTGTTTAAAAGACCATTAAATTCCTTTCATTTTGATACCACCGTTGTACTACATGCTTCTCCAGAGCACCAATTACAAAAATGATAACAAAAACAAAAAAAATTGACTCCACAAAGTATTTGTGGAAAATATTATTTTTTTGTAATGACCAGGCAGTCATTTTGTAATCATCAAAAAATTATACATCGGTTGGTATTTAGTTATTGCAGTTATTTACAGCAATTTTTTTCCCAAAAATATCTACCTAATATATTTATTTTTACGCTTACTTGGACTCAAAATTATGCTACAATTTACTTGAAATCTTTGCGTACATGGATTTCGTAACTTGATAATTTGGACCTAAGGCATTCCGTACTTCAAATTGGTGAGGACTTGAGGCTTTTTTGAAACAAAGCTTACATGTACTTAGAGCATTCCGAATTTTTTATTCCTTTGGAGTTACGACCTTTCGAATATGAACCGTCGATTAGGTTTGCCCATGTTACCATTTTGCCACGTGTTATGGTTTACAATACTGCGTTTATCGCTTACATTGCTTTTGTCTTAAATTGCTGTGCTGCATAACCCGATGATGAGAATCGTACACCGAGATATGTATATACTTTTACAATCTCTATTTGCTTGCCCTCATAAGTAAACGACAGCCCCTTTTTCAGTTTTCCCATTTTCCTGAATACCATGACTTTTTTTTCCAAATAAATTTTCAGTCCTAAATCATGGAAATCAATTTGTTAGTTTGTTAGTTAATAATAGTTGTTAATTTTCTTTTGTAGTTCAGCCTCGATATTTGCGAATAATATCATATCATCTGCAAAACGCAATAGGTATATAATGACATTGATTATTTCAATTCTATGACCGAATTTAGTTAAATATTCCTGAGTATCAGCAATATACAAACTAAATATTGGTGGGGACAGGGAATCACCCTGGGCCCAGCCCAAGGTCATCCCAAGGTCACCCGAGTGACCCTTTTGTTACCTTACCATAAGGAGTTAAGTTGAATTTGGGCTCAACTATATTAACTGGACCATCTCGTAGCTAAAATTGAACGAGCTAATTTATATCGTGGCGAGAGTTGGATTGGATTTTTTACCAGCTGAATCATAGCAAAACATTAATAAGTTAGTATTAAGGTTAGCCAGACTACAGCTACTATTATTAGATCCCCAAACTGCCTGGATGGAATGTTAGCAAATTGTGGTGTTGAAAAATTACATTGTTTGCAAAGTTGAACTGATGGAAAGCTTAATGTAACCATGAGGCCTTTAACGTTAGAGAAAGAAGGCAAATTCGTTAGTTGCGAAGGTAAATATTTTCATTTCATATAAATTGTTTTATTTTGTTTTGGAGGTAAGTGTGTAGGGGGGTAATACACTGAGGGGGTATGTGGTATTGGGGTTAAGTGGCGAGGGGATAAGTGAACAAGGGGGGTAGAGAATAGGGTGGTGGTAAGTGAACGGAGGGGTAAGGGCCGGCACCGGGTAAAATCCCATTTTTGCTCGCCCAATCGGAGAGCCCCTTACTTATAAGTACCGTAAAAATTTTGAGTGAAGCGGAAAGCAGAGCAATAGGCATGTAGTTTTTTGGTGGCATTTTGTTGCACTTTTTATGCATCATTACAGTCTCAGAAGAAATACCATGAATCTGGCATTTCTTCTGAACTTAAGATGATGATGTAACTTGCACTTGGCATATTTTTATAAAACTCGTTACTTATCCCATCTAGACCTGGTGCTTTGTGAGTAGCCAATTTTGTCAAAATATAATCTAATTCATGTGTCAATTCATGTGTCTATCTTTCGCTCAGGCATAAGTTATTTGTAAACGTTTTCCCAAGTTACTGCATCAATGGGGTTGGTGCAGTAAGTTTTTTTCTTGCAAGCTTTTACAGCTTTCCAAAATCTTTCTGGATTGAATATCGCATTAATATCCTTTTTCAAGTTATCAAAATAATCATCTCTCTTGACTTTTCTAATTGCATGATATTTTACTCTTAAGTGAACTACTGATTCCCTCTCCTTTGTTTTCCATCCTAATATATTGTATATTGCCCTGTTAAGGATTTTTTTGCTGTCTCTGCACTCTGTCACACAATGGCTTAAAATGTGTATTCTGTGAAGTCGTCTTCGGACCTGATGCGTTCTACTAAATTCGACTAGTCGACTAAATACGCATTCAACTAAATAAATTCGACAATATATTTTCGACAGTGTCGACTAATAATATTTCCACTATATTATTGCCTCCATCTGTTTAGAATTCATTCATTTCAAAGTCAAGAAATATCTGAAGCAGCTCCATACCTATTTATTCTACATTGACTATAATCGCTTCGCTTTTTGGATTCTTTTAAAATTTAAAATACATACCATGGCTCCACAGCTAGCTAATATGGAAACGACGTGCTAATAAAAGATTCAAGTAAAGTATTGAAAACTTGGCAAATTTTGAAAAATTGACAAATTAGAATCCAAAATAGTTTTAATGGCATGCTTAAAAATCAGTAAAATCGCATTTCCAGACATAAGAAATAAACTGATTGACCAATCCAATGTTAAGCTTGAACGTGATATTGCTGAGTTATAGAAAGAAGTCCACGGCAAAAAATTGTGTTATGAGGTCAGCAAGAAAGCTTCGACGAAAAAGGCCTTATATGCAAATAAAGTAAACGTAATGATTTTTTCACTCCCGAGCGAATCGTACCAAAAATATAGTATCCTTGCCACCCTTCCAACCGACATGATATTCGAATTTGTCATACTGTTGAAAAGGAGACACAACAAAATGGTAAAGCATGCAAAATAGTCATTGAAGTATGCGAAATTACAGCCAAATATGAGAAGGGCTTTGCATCGGTCTATGGTACATTAAAACCGCTCAGAACACTAAAAAGTCAATCATTTAATCAACCAAGGAAAACCAGGGACCGAGATGATGCTCCACGGTATTTTAACAACTTCGACAGAACCGACAATAAATACGGCTGGGATGGTTTCTTGCTACACCAGGACCCGAACAAATAAAACTGGCCACGTTAACATCCTTTCAGTAAAACTAAAATATTTTAAGCTCCATAACATACTTTAGACATGTCTTTTAATGTTAGACTAAAGTATGCAGTGTGGTTCATTTTGTACAACACCATTTGATTTTTAAATCATCTCATATGTATTGTTCCAAAAAACCTCAATATATCACGTGTAGTACGTGTTCCCAAAGCAAAATTTCTAATATGTATTCAACCACCACTAATAAAACTGATAACATACTAAATTGGATGGTTGATCTCAAAGCGCAAAGGAATGAGTGTTGTACAATTTTTGATGCATTTGTGACGTTTAAGCGATTTGGTGAATCATAAGATTGAATATAATTAAAAAATCGATCAAAAAATCCGAATTTTGGTTGAATCGAGCAAAAAAGAAAAACTCAAGAAATAAAAGCATATTTTTTTCTGGCGTTAGATGAAATGAGCTCTTTGAAACAAATACCAGTTTTAGTTGGTTTCACTGATGACCATTGCAAAACGATATATGGTTACCGTACATGACCGGTATCGATTTATTTAACTCTTCATTGGGTGCTCTGGTGTACAGATGGTTAAAAAATAGTACATAGAGAAAAAACACTAAGGAGCACGTTTAGGTTTTTTAACGACTTACTTAAATAGTGTTATGTTTTGTCAGTATTTTTTGATCTAAAAATCGTTACAATGCGCATTCAGGTTTTCGCAATTTCGTGTGTTCTGTTTGCCGAAAGTGTTGGGGCTTACGACAATGTGCAAATAGATGATACCTTCCACTATCAATGCGACATTCTAGCTTGTATGAAATTTGTGCTTCAAACATATGCTTATTGTAACTTATATATTTTGTAGAAGCCTGTACCATGGAAACCCCCGTAAAGGTACTGGAAGGCACCAAAAAGGTACCGCCTTCAAAGCTTCTATCATGGTTTCCGTCGCATGGCATGACCGTATTTTCACAGTTTTCTCAGCATGCGTTTTGACTTGAAAAAAAATCGGCATTCTCATAGCACTATCATCACGATTTCAATCGAAAAGTAATAAAAACATGCAGCCTTCCAATTGACCAAATTGTAGTGCTACCCTTCAAATCTACCTGTACTTTTGCATGAAAAATGTATGCTGCTGAGTGATAAGCGGACAACAATTTCGGAGATAATTTTTGTTTCATATTTGGTTAATCTTTCGTGCATAGAAATAATTATAAAAACACAAATCTTCGCTAATACTAACTAACACAGTGAACACAGTTGGATACTTTTTGTATTAACTAATTTTGATGATGGCGATAATATTAGCGACAGTTATGGAGGAAGACGGAACACCTGAACATATGCGTATACAGTGCTAGAAAATATTTCCTGCTTGTGCACTTGTCAACATGTTCCCTACAAAACGTGAGTGTGCTCAGAACTTGTGTAAATCTTTCCATACATTTGACAGGTTAAAGGAAGCTCATAATGAACTTCGAAATGTCACCATTGAAGAAGCCACAGTCAATTCTAACCATGTCCCATCAGCAAAATTTGGATAATTTGGTGAAAAATCTATTTCCCTTGCTAAAAGTACTGCAAATCCTGTACTGCTTGTCATCCAAACTTTAATAAATGATCATTGGTAGTTTAAAAAATTAGTTTAAAGAAGTACTAAACTCAATTTATCCATGATGTATTCAAAATGTTTCCTGATGAAAATGTTCAAAATTTAATGACGATTTTAAATTTACAATGATATTTATCGATCAAACTAGCATATTAACGACCAATTGTCCAAAGTTAAATGATGGGGCTGAATTTAAGTTTAAGAAATGTTTGTGCACATGTAACAAGTTATGTTTCAGAACTGCTATTTATTACGAACATTGTTAAAAATAAAACCATCGGTAAAAACCATGTCGAATCCTGTTAAACAACCTAACTTTCGTCGGCAAACAATACAAAAAACATCGGTCAGGCAATCGCGGCCAGTAATTGTAATGTGCAATTGCATTGAAATGTTCACTCACATACATTTATTATTCCATCTCCGTTATCATAGGGTATTTAGTACCATGATTGATTTTTAAGCATGATTCTATGCTGCTAGTTAGTGGAGTTTGTTGATGACTTTTTGTTGGCTTGATTTGTACGATTGAGTGATAGTGAAAATGCGATCCAAGGATTGGTAACAAGAGTTGTGGTGTGGTTTAGTAATCATTTTGAGGATTTTGAGTTTGATAAGTATCCTAACTTAAACTACGACTTTAAATTTAGACTTAGAATGAATTTCAAATAAGAAATTAATTGTTGGAACATTTAAAACTGGTTGCGATGGCCTGACCATTATTTTTTGTATTGTTTGCCGACGAAGGTTAGGTTATTTAACAGGATTTGACATGGTTTTTACCTTTGGTTTTAAATATAATTATGAATTCTAGATCTCCTGGACTATATTACACTGGAGTAAAGAGAATAATAGTGCCATTCAACAATTAGTATTTGAATGGAAGTGATTTTAAACAATTGGAGTAAAATGAGGACTTAAAATACATTTAAAATATGTAATGTATTTAAAAGTGTCAGACAGGAAATGTATACAAGCTTTTAGATTTGCCAAGTTTCTGTTGTTGAGCAGCAGCAGAAGTTCGATCATTATCCATCTTTACGGTAAGTCCTAAATATGTTTTATATATTTGAGCAAGTATTAAGCAAAATATGGGCAAGTTGCGTTATCATCATCTTTTTTACTTCTTTTCTAGTGCCAAAGATTAATATGTATTTGTGGGAATACCAGAGATACGAGTTGAAAATCAATTAGTATTCCAAATAAGTGTGTCGTGAGCCTTGGCCTCCTGTTCATTTATAGACATAGTTTAGGTACAATGTACAAGCTATCACGTTTACACTCACGGGATTCGTTTGTATAGATAGATTAGCATCATTATACCACTTTATATAGACATCCTTCGTGTATATGAGCTGTAATTTCAACACACTGTAACTAATTCTATGGATATAGATTACTTAATAGTTTATTACCTTTACCCAATTCTAACTTAATATTTTTAAACTTATTATTTTAATGTATTCTAAATTCAAATATGTCATAAACAATTATCATATTTTTTAGTTATGCAGTTAATACTGGAATTTGTGGCGGGCGAGCATTGCTCTCTTAAAACGTCAAATAAAATACCCTTTGAGGGAACTAACTAACTAACTAGTTTCACTAACTAATCTTTTTTTTTATTTTTGCTGACTGAAAGGTTTATTTTAAATCTTGTTTTATGGCTAGTTGTCATTAATCATGTACAAACTATACCGGCGCATCTTAGAATAGATGACGGATCTTAGAAAGGATTATCCTTGTCATGCGCTAGAAATTATTCATGAAAAATGTATCTTTAGAGTGACACATTTTCCCTTTCGCATTCTGTTTTGTTTGTGGTCATTACCGTCTTTTGCCCTAGTTACTGCTTACGCATGTAATGAAAGGGAAACTGCACATAAGCTGAATGCTGCATGTCATTTGTGGTTTAACCCATTTTCACGCATGCTCTTGCTTTTCAACGGTCAACCCACAGCATGTGGTCATTGTGTTTTTGGTACAAAATATTATATTTAGAAATACTATTTACTTCTCTTTTCCGACAAACTCGTGTGAAAAGGAATGACCTTATATTAAGTTTATTCTTCTATATTATAAACAAGATACTTATTATTACACTGTACATCTCTTCTTGACAGAGATTATATATTCCCCTGTTAGTCGAATCGATCTATCCGATTTATTCCTGTTGTAATGCTCGGGTATGATTAAATATGAGAATGAATTAGGAACTCAAACGTCAGAAATATGAAATAGTGTGTATATTTATTTTTACTTAAAACCCTTTTCTTTTATTCCTGTCGACTATGTATTTACTATAAAACTACTACTATTACTACTGTCTATACAATGTCATCACAGCCAGGCCAGGGGTACGTCTTGACTATGAACTAGCGAGTGAGTGAGTGAGTAAACTCATCATCATCATTCGCATTTATATAAAGCTGCCAGACAGACTGACAACAACCAGACATAACAAGAACCCGGATTTCATATTCAAGTTCACCTAACAGTATTAATATTATCAACTGGATTACACTGTTTCATGGTTCGTCATTGAATAATGAAACTTTTCAATTTTATTCTCAAACGTTGTTTTATTTCAATTTTAAGTGAAATAAATAATTAGTCTCTCACTGACAATAAGAATAAGACTGACATAATTACGTTCAATTCATTTTGTGCAAATTTTAACTACTTCCCAGCATCCATAACGATTTTTATACAGAATATATATAAATAAGCCACTTGCATATACTCTTGCCAGTGCATACAGACGTCAGGATATTTAGATCAGAGCATGCCTGGTACATGCACAACAAATATTTGAATGTAGAAGTAATCAACTAAAAACTCTAGTCCTAGCGCAATAAACATTTGGCATCGAAGAATATAAAATTTTAAGGAAAAGTAGAAAAGTGTCTAGTAAAAATATCGATGGTTTTAATGCATCTTAATGGAAAGTAGAAAAATGGCATTCATCGTATCAGTTTTCTATATAAGTTAATCGCACCACTTATGCATATCAATATTCGACACCTTGTACTATCGTCAAATACAGATTCTTAATCGATAGCGAATCGATGACTTACAATCAAATCGATTTCATATACCCGAAAATCCATGTCTAAACCACCATGATTTTGATATCATGAACCAACACCATACTGCATCAACATTTTGATACCCAAAATGCACTGAAAATGTACATTTAGAAAGAAATTTCACACTTGGTTTAGCCGTTTTTCATTTTCACTTCAGTTCAACTTTAGACATCGGCAATCAGCCAGTGGTGTTACTCCCGCCCTAATTTTACTTTTTTAACCTTTACTATCAAAATGAAGAAGTTTTCGGTTGTGTCTTTTAAAAAGGACAACATGGTTGAGCCTGTCACTTCAACATGGATTACAGATTTCAGCCCTAACTTTCACTGGCCAAAAAAGTCTATTATGCAAAGTTGTGAGTCTACGCCAGGAACAGATTGAATTCTTTATGAAGTTCAAGTGATTAAAGGTAACGGTGAGTAACCAATTCATTTAATTGGTATACTTATAATGCATTTAAAAAATCAAAAAAAGCTCAAATCAACTAATATCATCCCTCATTTCTATTTTTGTGTTGTAGAGACTTTTAAAAGGGCATCAAAGAAGGCAGAGAGTTATCGCTACAAGTCAGATGCCGAAAAAAGTAAAGGAAAACGATCACTTCCGACAAATTCCAAGCCAGACTCTTCACATCATAAAGTGCCACCACCAGCATAGAACCTCCACGTTGGAATTACCTCCAAACAGGATTGTTCACAAGACACAGCCTCCCAAACGTTAGTACCAACTCCAACTTTGGTTTCTGGTCAACCAGTGACAACTTTCCCACAGTGCTCATCTCAAGCTTACGAAAATGCTGCTACGTATTCGTATGCATGTGTGTGTTAGTATTTTACAAATTAATTCCGAATATCATTAACAAACTGGCCATTTTTAATTGTCAGGAGCCCCAGCCGGATATCGGAGACTCAAATGAAGCTGAAACTTATTTTGCTACTTCGTCGGACTTGTATCTCGCCAGTAAAACGGACGTACAAGATCTTCAACAAAAATTAACAGGTATTTACTTATATATTCCAAATCAAATGAAATCCTTATACTAAACCTAATTTTTTGTATCCCGTTATATGTACATTTTCACTTATTTCAGATTTTCAGGTGGTGACTCAAAGCCTGTCCGTAGTATTTAAGCTTGTTCCAGTTAAAACTGTGGAAGGATTCCGAAAATTAGAGGTTGAATTAGCAAAGGAGACATCTTACAATAACTTGGTTAGCGTAACAACGACACTTTCTTCTAATTAAAAATAAACTACTTGTAGTCTGCACTAATGTTTTTCATTTGCATAGGTTTCCATGTTTAAAAGAATTGGAGGTCTAACGCACGAAGCAGATACGATGTTCTTAGCAGCAAAACCAAAATTGCCTCCAACGAGTCGGGCCGATGCATTTTCAGTTAATGATAGAACTAAAAAGTTGCCAAGTAAAAGAAAATATGCAGCCTATTTTTTATGCATATAGCCCATTATTCTGCCTCTTAGCTTATCGCGATGATGGTAATTGTAGAATATGTAAGGTACGACTACCCAAATTGGTAATTGGGTTACCCGTTATTCTGTATTTCACGTGCACAGCTTCACTGTGCACATCTCATGTTATATATTTGGCCACATGGCCGTATGATCTCTCATTCCTACTTCTACGTCCAATAAAGTCAAGTCATAGCTAAAAGTAGCTCCCGTCTTCTGTCTGAACTTGCCAAGTCATTGTCCATCCTGACCACACCAATATCATAAGACTGCATTTCTTACAGTAATAGTACCCATCTTTGCTGCTTGTACTTGGTTTACGTTTTGTAAGGGATTGTTAGGCGCTTGTACAATAAGAGTTGGGAGTACACAAAGAACTCATAACGAAACCCACAATATATACAGATATATTTTCGACCAGTTTCAACTGTTGTTCAAAGGCATGATAAAGTGTCCAATCATTTTCCTCAAGCATGCTGAATTCACTTTCTTCGTTATTGTCTGACGTTCGAAGATTTTCATTGCGCCCCAGCATGGTCCTTAACGTGCCTTTTGGTGAAAAAGCCATATACTCCTGCAAGAAGTAATTTCCGTCCATATTAGCTTTGATGTCATCAGTAACTTTTAGCACCAGCTTCGACTTTAAACGTGTAGGGATTGTTATTATTTCCGTACCTCCTCCTCAACATTCTAAAACACCGCCATACAAAATCTTGATTCAACTTATATATTAGAATGTTTCTATTTAATAAGTTATGAGTTAAACGAAATTTGGCTTCTCCTACTGACCACGCAAATTAGAAACTTTGCTACATTATTATTCCTTACTTTATTTGTTGAAGTAACTCTGTGACCCATGCCTTCCTGATTTTAAAATAAAAAAAATAAAAAATTCTAGTGGTTCATAGATGTCCATCAAGATAATGTTCATAAATATTCACTGTATTCAATTACAAATTGGTTTTGTTTGTGTTTTTATGTAATTATGCATTCAATACGAATACTTAATTTAAAACTTTATCATTTCGGTAGATTTTGGGTACAACAAACACAACAATATTGTCCAAATTGTTGCTCCAAGTCCCACACTAAGCGAAGAGAGTCCTCCTACAAACAAATTGTGTTACATATGCGGGATACGAGGACATTTTGCCTTCTCTGCAGGTCGCACTGGCAACAGAAGATCGTCCTTCCACTCCTACATATGTCGACAACAAGTTGTACACGGACTCAGTCATTACTGATATCCGTCGAAGATAAGCAGTCCAATCCGGTTTCCTGGTTCCAGTCGTCAACCGTCGCCATGCAAGTCTGTCCAGTCTTCCATTTCCGACAAGGCTAGCCATGTATGCCGTTTGCCTTGTTATTCTTGATCACCAATTGCAGCAGATCTACCTTAAACGCCTGCCTTAACAAGCCTCTGTACTAGTTTCGTGCAATAATGGGCGTATCTCAAGAAAAATCTTAACGGCAGCGCAACTTACGCACCACGGTGGAGCTCCTCCATACCAACATTTCCAGGAATGCGCAGCACAGCAACGTCAGCAGTCCAACAAAAAAACATCGTGTCGAGTAGAATGTCCTCTGCCCAGATGATCCTACGTGGACTTGATCACATTTGTCCAGCCAGCCAATATCCATCTTTTCATGAAGCCAACCCCTTTAACATCACCACCTCTTGTTGCAGTTCCAGGGTCACCTTTAGCGTAGCAGTCCCCGCCCTCGTTGTCAAGTAATTGTAGAGTTGGTCAATTACACGGTTACTCAGCATAATATGAGTGCCCGCCTATCTTTCTATTAGTTATGATTTACCATTACTCGTGTCTTACCAGTGCACATCCTCTTTGCGCCCTTTCAATGTATTATATAAGCTTGACATCTCATCTTATTCCTACTCCGTCTATAATAAAGTCAATTCCTCTGCTTAAAGTTGATCTCTCGTCTTCTGTCCACCCTCGCGCACTAAAGTCATAAGATACTGTAGATTTTAAAATTTTAATAAAAGTTTAATCCACAAATCACCAACTTTCGACAAAATAAACGATAAACTAGTCGTAAATTAACGGATATTTCAAAAATGCAACGATGTAAAGATTCAATTAAATGTAATTATTTTGATTAAAAGTAGCAACAATGTATTTACTTTGTAGTCCATGTAAATATTCAATACAATAAGAGCACGCAGAATAAATTGGGCATTGAAACCTATTTATGTATATGACGGACCTATTATAAACGGGGTTTGAACCCCGTTTCTCTTTCTTTTTAATGTTCTTTAAAAACTACAAACTTTTATTTTTTTCAACTTAATTATCGGAACTTCAATTGCAGTTCCTCCAATTATTGGTTTACAAGCTGGTTAGGACAAGAAAATTAACTTAATAAGTATAATACCCCTTATACTTTCCGAGCTAAATTTAAAAAACGGAAGCTAGTATTAAATATTTTTTATGCCAAGCTATGGCGTTTATTTTTCAATTTTTTTAGTTAACCTTAAAAAGGACCTTATTCCATTTACAAGGGGTCTGGGCCATATGGCCGTCAGTTATTAATCGCATATCAATCGAAAGCTCTCACCGAGTACTACAACTTTGCTTCAGGGCACAAGTTGCTAAACCGTTGCACAAGACCACTTTTTGGGTGTTGAATTTAGCGAAAATAGCGTAATTTTCCAAAGGTCAAAAATGATGGATAAAATATTTTTGTTGCTTTCTAACTGACTCTAGTGACATATACAACACTCAAAACGACTTATTTTCATCTTAAATAAATGGTGACAACAAATCACTATTTCTCCTGCACATTGAATTGGGATACATTGAAGAACGTTAAAAAGGGCTTATTCTAGCTTGTAGGTTTCACTGTAATATCAGATATAATTTTTTATTTATGAATTGGTTGGAAACCTAATCCTGACATTGAAATCGCTACATAAAACGATTTCGAAATGTTATTGCATTTCTGAATGTGATCCTCCATGTATATGGCCTTAATAAACGTTAATACTATGCATGGATTCCCGGCATAACCAACGAGATCCCATGATTAGAGCAAGACAAAATATAAAACCCAGAACAGAATACTCTGTCCTTTTTCGTATTCAAACTCCCAGTCTCCATCTAAAGAGTTGTCATGCTTTTAAAACTTGCAATGGAGGTAAGGAAATGCATTTTTTGCGACAAATTATCCGTTTTGGGCACAATTCGTAAAACAGATGAAAAATCATGAAAACATTCGCGCAGGGTAAATAACTGGTCTATCTGTAGCGAATGTATCTGGTCAGGATTTCTTGTTCTAAATAGCACGATGGTTTACTGGACATAACCAACTGCTTCGATGAAATAGTGATTTGTTGTCACCATTTATTTAGGATGAAAATAAGTCGTTTTGAGTGTTGTATATGTCACTAGAGTCAGTTAGAAAGCAACAAAAATATTGTATCCATCATTTTTGACCTTTGGAAAATTACGCTATTTTCGCTAACTTCAACACCCAAAAAGTGGTCTTGTGCAACGGTTTAGCAACTTGTGCCCTGAAGCAAAGTTGTAGTACTCGGTGAGAGCTTTCGATTGATATGCGATTAATAACTGACGGCCATATGGCCCAGACCCCTTGTAAATGGAATAAGGTCCTTTGTACTCTGACACTAAACCATTGTGGGGGAACGTGTAACCATCTGCTATGTACAGACAGATTGCTTAATTCTGCGCATCCGCTTCGTGCCCGACTTGTACTCTGATTTATTAAAGCTAAAGGAAATTATTGATTTTAGTTCATGTCCAAAAGACTGTCCCCTCTACGATCCATCCCGTGCACATGAACCAATGCTATTAAAGTTTGAAGCATTTTACACTAGACATTATGTTGGTTTACACTCAAAATGCTACAGCATTCTCGAGGAAATGCCAGCTTGCAATAATCATCCTAATGATCAAACTTCCTAAAGCAACAAGCTAATCATGAAACGTACATTAATGTTTTAATAAGGATTCAAGAAGGACTGCACGAATACAAATCTCTCCAACAAAAAGACAACGGGCTTTTTGTGGTAAAAAAGCAACGGAAAATGCTATCAATCACAGACGGTAACAGGACTTGGATAAATGCCAATGAAAGTCGACCACATTGCTATCAAGAATAAAAATCCAAGCAACGTTATTATTTTAATCACATCATTATGAGCTGTGAAAGAAGAAGTAGAGTACAATTTTTACCAACCACAACATTTTTGATCGTAGAGGGAGAGAAATGGAAAAATTATAGAAAACAAAGCTGGGCATCAGTCACTGCCGATCGTTTCCATTTTTTAAACCGAGTTAAAAAGCTGGAAAATATTTTATTGCCTCAAATAAAACAGAAAAAGAATAGCCAAGAATGGCGAACCCCTGCCAGGCCTTTTAAGAATTAAAGGTAGAACTGGAAATCTTTAAAATTTCACAATTTTTAAAAATTAGTTAATTAATCGCTTTAAAATAATTTACAATTTCGTAAGTTCGCAATACTATAGTCTAATACAAGTATATGTATAGAAATAAGCGGTAACTACTCTCAATACATTTGATTCTCTCTTAAAGCTATACTTCCTTACCTACCCACACATTCTCCCCTCCTAACTCATTTCTTTCATATTTTGATGGCAAAACCATTACCGTATGATGGCGTTACCGTTACTAGTGGCAAGATACAATGACACTGTACACAGTGTTCACAAAACGAAATCAAATCACGTAACAGCAAAGACAGCCGATCTAGCCTTTTCCAACAACTCCACGTAAACCTCCAAAGTACGCCGTAGGAACTTTAGTGCGTATAAGTGGTGGACGAATTATGTTTAGAAAAGGATATCTCCCTGGGTGGACTTCGTAAATTTTTCGCATAAAAAGTATTAAACCTACGTATCCACTGTATTCATTAGCACTTGAGACGTTAAATATTGAACAGGTCGCCAGTTCTTTTGTAGCAGAGGAATTTTCAGAGGCTACGCAATAATGGATTCATCCTTTTCCGGAACCTTAGTCCATAACCTCAATGCAGACAGTTTTGCACATAATAATTGTAGTAACTTTTCAAATATTCTGCCAAGAGGAATAGATTTAAGTGATTATGAAGTCGCGCTACAGCACATTTTGTTTCACGTAACGTAACAAACGTAAAGTTCAAATCGGAAATGGAAGAAAAAGACGAACAATTTCGAAAAGAACTAGTGCGAAAAGGCAAAAACAAGTGGAAAAGCAGGTAAAGTGACGTGTCAGAAAGAAAAAGGTGAGACGTAAGCGTACAAGACGATAAACATGTAGAGAACAAAGCAAAAAGAAGTGGAGGCTCAGCGAATCAAGGGGGATCCCACATATAATAGATCATTAAAACTGTCAGACGTTCCTTTCACTGACATATCAGTATTGTCAGATTCAACTGAGCGGCTTTTCCACATTTTTTCACACGATTCTTGAGTTTTGGAATACTTTATCCAAGGTTCAAATAACCAGTACATTGATTTGAGTAATATCTACTTGTATCTTCAGCTCAAGTTAACCCACAAGAATAACAAACCTCTGCTTAATACGTCACCCACTTGTCCGTCAAACGCGATTTTTTCATCAATGTTGGATTCGTTGGAGCTGTATATCGATAATAATTGTATCACTTCAAACACTGGCAATTACGCATATGCTACGCATATAAATAAGCCAAAAAAATGGTTCGTTGAGCAAAGAGAATATCTTGAGATCGGAACTAATGTTCAAGGAAACCACACAAACTACGATTGAAAGAAAGGAACATGAGATACTTTAAACTTTAAACAACTTTCATGAGGATCTAAAAATTAAAAAAAGAACTAGAAAATGCCGGAATTCTGAACTTTTTGGATGCAAACTTAAATTGCAACAGCAACAGGTATTTAGATTGGAACTATCATCATCACTGCAGCCAAAAAAATCGGCCATTGACTCACTTCTTTTCCGAGCTTTGAGAACTTGTGATAATTCAACGGTAGATGCAGATCTAAAGATCATCGACATTCAATCAACAAAAATGGATATCCAAACAGAATAACACTAATATAGCACCTCAGGACTCGGAAATACGCACCTCTACCTCTGTCACCTTCAGATAACCCAATTGTGCAATGAACTCATAACTTCCAGTATTTCCGGCTAAATTACTTTGGTGTTTGAGGGTGGACAATGTATTGACAAGCTTGGACAAAAGACCAGAGCTACGTTTAGCTATGACTTGACCTTATTGATAGCTTAGTAGGAATCTAAGGTTGACGACTGCTACTGGCAAGGTGACATTGACATCAATGAAGTGACCGGAACGTGGGACGATGAACAAGATACTGGGGCTTTATGAGACGACGGATGTTAAATGCCTTGACCAACGTGATGACGATCTCTTTTCTGTAGCAGATATGGAACAAGACTTAACGACTTGGACCTCTAGACCACTATTAATTCAACATTCATGGACCATTTATGATGATTGGAAATAAAAATATGAAAAATCTATACTTTGAAAGTCCACATCTCATGACTGTTATACAAAAAGTAAATACAAGATTAGGAAATGCAGAAAATGAACTTCACGAACAAATCTGAGTTAATAAGAACAGTTTTTTCTTCAATTCATATCCATTGTTAAGTGCGTTACTACGAAATCAAAAGTATAATTGTAAATTACCCTACTTTAAGAATTGTTGTGCTCAAACTTGAGCTCAAATTTTTCAAAATTACTTATTATGTACTGAAGTCGAAAATTGGTAACAAAATAGATATTGTGACAAGTTTCTATAACCCTGTCTGTGAAATAAGAGACTCAGTAATACGCTTATTCGGGATTCAAAGGAAATAACCAGCTCTTTTAATTTTGGACTTCCTGCTGCTGAACATTGAGTATCCATTTCCCTTAAAATATGTCGGAATGAAATCAAAATTGTACTAATTTCTGAGAAATACGAGTTTCAAAACAAGTTTTCCTTAATCCATTGACATTTGATGATTTAAAAAAAAAACCATAATACCCAACTTTACAAACACAGGAAGTAATGCCTGTGGCCATGTATTTTCACATATCTTTATTGGACAGTTCCCACAAATCTAAGTAAGGTTTAAACTAGTTGCAATTTAAAATGGGAAACTAATTGTCATCCGTCTAAAATGACCGGGTTTGACCCCTTTTTCATCGAAATTAGTCCCCAACAAATAAATTACATGCCTTGGTTGGTCCCCTAATTATTTATTGCAATAAAACCATCTCCCCATCAAAATTTACAATATTTAACAATCAAGTTAGCATAATGATTCAATGTTTTGTGAGTTTTATTGGTCGACCAGGTCTATGTTTCATTCCAAATCCTGCCGGTAGTATCCCTAGCCAGTAAAACTAATTTATCTAACATGTTAGATCAATATGATTTTATACAATTCATTTGTATAAAAGCCTGCGCAATTTTAACAAAAACAGAAGTGTATGCAAAATAGATAGCATTCATAATAAAATATTTTTTGTTTCGATTTCGCTTTCAACATAATTTGCAAAATTTGTACTTTTTTAAAATTAATTCTGTAGCCTCAGACGTAGTGATACAACCTTCATTACTACAAATGCAAGCAAATATTTTGGATTCCATTTTTCTTGAATGATATAATAGGTTTGATTTGAACCATGAATCTGGCATCTTCAACAACTTAGGATCAAACATAAGCCTATACTGCACAGTAATTTTGTTGGGTCCATTGTCATTAGGCATATCTTTCCAAGAAGATAGTATTGAATAAATATTTGTCACATTTAAAAAAGCAAACAATGTGCGCAGTAGGTACGTAAACACATAGTTTGCTTACAGTGCATTCAGATAAAATAAAAAATGCCAATTAAAGCTTGTTTTTTTGAGAAAAAAATTAGGGCACAAACAAAGCTATGGAACAAATTTGGTTGGGGATTAACAAGGGTAAATTTAGTACTCAACAAGTTTAAAAAAGGGGACGTTTGCATTGTATGCCAATTGTATGCCATTTAAAATCAACCCAACTCACAACTGGAAACCATAAGGATATATACGAGCAGTAAAATTTGGCTGGATTTGAAAGTCGGCAATGCGTCAACCCACTATTGCAAAATGTAAACCTTTACCAAATTTTGGATATTTTTTCCAAAATGGAGGATAGCGTTGGTCATGGGATAAATTGCAAGAGGAATTCCCATGTGACCTTCTGTCCCAGTTCCATTGACGTTGATATGGACATTAGTTTTCCGTTCTACAATGAGAACCAACCGAACAGAAGTAACGTTCAGCCCATGAATCCAAAGAAAGCTGCCATTATGGAAATAAGGCTTGCTGGTGGTTTGCGAGTTGGTACACACTTGATATATGGTTACCTATGCAATGGCATCAACCTTCAAGCTGTGGTCTTGCTACTTTTTCGGTTCCGATACTAATATCGGAAATTTTTCCGATCACATCCAATTGGATCCAATCCGATATGCGTATCGGATCGGATAGAGGGCGCACCCAATCGGAGCGGATATCGCAATAATGCATCGGAATGGGAAATTAATTAACATCGGATCCGATATCTTTGAAAACAGTAAAAATTACAAAAGTAGGGCCCTTTAAGTAGAACAGACTAATTTATATACCTAATTAAGTGTAAATTACGTCACATTGTGTCAATTATGCCATATTTTCATAGCTAAGTTTGGCAACATATCTGAGCGCCCCTAATTTTTTTTTCTACGTGTAAACCGTAACTTCACTGCTTAAAATCTAACATCGGAAATTTTCCGATCCAATCAAATCCGATATTTTCCGATGTATCGGAAAACTAAACAATGATTATCGGTATTGGAAATCGGAAACACAGATTCTGATCGGAATCGAATCGGCATCGGAATTTTCCCATCGGATCGGATCGAAACACTAGGTCTTGCAGAACCTTGGCTGGGATTTCAGCCATAAAATATAAATGTACTCTTAAAATTACTAAATTTACATTATTTTTGTAATTTCTGTAATTGGTAGAGTTGATTGGCTTATTAAATTGCACTTACTTATTACTAAAACTTGCAACTACTTTGCCGCATTTTTTTTGGCTATTTATCCTGTGAAAAGTCATCACCGGAGTGTTCTGTTCATATATGATTCTGCCAGTTTTTATGGAAGTCTTGATCAGGTAAGGGTAAAAAAACCTAATTGAAATCTTATTTAATCAAATAATTAAGTCAAAATCAAGTCTAAAAAATCCGTAGGTTAACGAACACTTTTATTTTTTCCAAAGCAAAAAAGCATTTATTGGTTACAAGAACACAATGGGTTTGAATTTAGTTTAGGTATGATGCAAGATATTACTTGCTTAAATATTATCCAGTAGGAGCGTCCTTGTGTTTGCATGTGGAATAGTTTGAACTGTATTCAATTGTTGCCGTTTCAACATACATACCTACGCTTAAATCTGCTGTTATCTTTCCTTTGCGGGAAACTATAACGAAGTTTTCTTCAAATATACCAGAAGTAACGTTAGGAACAATAATACCTTTCTTCAAAATGTGCTCTACAATTTCTCGGCTTAATGGAATCCGAACCAGAATAGGTTTATGATTAAGAAAGCAAAGCGCATCTGCCTTTGATCCAACTTTTGTTGTGACTTCAAATTCTAAATCTGTTGCTTTTTGAACTGTTAAGAAAATAGTGTAATCTATTTGTAAACCAGCAGGAACAACTACAGTAGCGCTGATCTCGTGTTTTTTTGTCGCACTCTCACTGTGTGACGTTCCTTCGTTGATATTCTCTTTAAATCCGTAACCTCCAGTGAATGATGCTGAAGCAGTTTTAAATGCCTCACCAACAAATCCAAAATCTAATTTGTAGGAGATTGTAACATCGTGCGAATCTGATTTCATTTCATTCATCGCAATTGTCAAAGTATTTGCAAACGAGGCTTCAACAGACAAACCAATCGTGGTTGGCCTAGTTGATTCTCCTGTTAATGATTGCTGTGTAAATATCCCGTTGAAAAATTTTCCACCTGGAGCAGGTGCCTGCTCACTTCCTGTGTGATATTTAAGCGGGATTTCAACGTGATAGATATCGTCACTATAAGTCAAAAATCGCAAACTTGTAATTGAGGACCCCAGAACTTTACTATTGTCATATTCCAATAAACCAATTTTGTATTTGCCAGTGCTTATTTCAATCCCATCTTCATTAAATGTGAGTTTAAAATGGCATTTCCAATTACTAATTGCTGAAAGGCATGGATCAATTAAAGTTTTTCGATGTTCTAATGTCACAAAGTAATTTTCACTGGACTCGTTTGATTTGGAGAGATAAAAAATTGAAGAAATGTGACCTTTGCATCTTATAACAAACTTTTTGTCCCCACGGTGTTCAAATGTCCATAATTGAGAATTTGCAATGTTACCTTCATGTACTACTTGCTCTTTTAATCTAAGCAACGCCCCCCCACCGCATAATATTTTATTGGATGCTGAAGTAAGGAACATAGTTTGGAATTGTTCCACAATTGCCAATCTATAAAACAATCCTATATATAATGGAAACCCATTGTACTTCCGGTCATATAACTTTACTCTTTCGGGACATTGTGGTATTGCTTCATTTGTAGGTGAATGAATTCGACCGGTGAGATCATTTTGGAACTGAATTTTTGGACTGTCGTGATTTTCGTGTTTCGGAAAATCTTTATCCCGGACAGATATATCCTTCCTGAATTCCCTGAAATGCAAAAAAATGTCGTTATATCAAGATTTTATTTTAAAGAGTTGTGCTCGTTAATTTTACTTCTCATCAATATTAACACTTTTAATTATCTGTAATTCATTTCAGATCACTCAACACATAATGTCATGCATTGCCTTCAATATGTGGCATGAATCTTGAATACGAATGGCGAGTTGCTAACATTGTACTTTACTAACATAAATTTGTTATGTTTGCAAGTTGTAATATTGGCAAATTGTAGTGTCCGCATGTTTAATATAATTATTTTAGACTGCAATATGAGTTTTAAATTGCATTACGAATGTGCATTAAATAAACTCTAAAATATATTTTGATATCTAAGAGATTTCAAACGATCTATTAACTTCACATATCATTATTGAGTAATGTGATGTCATTTGTAAACCTGCTGCACTGCTATGTATTATGGCCATGTACACAACTGTTCTGTTTCTGTGTATTTCACACCATGCATCGAAATAACTTTACTGAATGTTCAAAACGCAAGACTTTTAGCGGCTACCGTCAATAGCGGCTACGGTACAAAGTACAAAACGCTATAAAATATTTCTCAACAAAATCAAATATCCCAAAATAAGAATGGAACCAAGTGGAATCAAGTGACCCCGAATTTTGAAGTCTCGGGGGCAGTGTCGATTCTAAATTCAACAACTCAAAATCAATCTTCGAATGACATTCTGAGCCAGTTATTAAGTGAAATCAGAGAAATAAAGCAGGACAATAAGCTTGCCTATACGAAGCTTGATAAACTTGCTGACACACAACAGTTACTAATCAAAAAATTTGAAGACTCCCTTGCTGCAACTAATCAATCCGTGCAAAATCTTGAAAAAGTAATGGACTATACCGCAGCGCAAACTTTCAAAATCTAATTCTTCTTGGTCTACCAGAAGTCGCTGATGAATCTGATAGTGAACTCAAAGAAGGTGTCCAGTTTCTAATCAACAGAATTACAGGAACTAACATAGTTCTTGACACGATCTACAGAAACAAGAGATTTCCTTATGAAGAGGGAAGATGCAGACCAGTTCGTATCCGTTTTATGTGCCATACTGACCGTAATAATGCTTATAAAGCCAGAACTTTTCTCCCAGAGAACTGTTACCTTAACGAACACCTTCCTTTCAAAATGAGGCGCGATTTGGCTGCTCTACGTAAAAAAAGAGCTGAACTCTTTGAACTCAAAATTGAACATCGTATCGATTACAACAAACGTTTTATTACAACGAAGGAAGGAACCGAATTCCATGTAAAAGATGGCATAATTTTCTCACCGAATCTTAACGAAAGTAATGACGATGTGGACATGTCACTACCATCCGGCGAGGACGACAATAGCGAGCAACCACCTAAAAAACGTCCAAGAAATGCTACACAGCGCGGAGGAAGAGGTGGAAGAGTAGCTTTTTTAGGAGGAGGTTACAATCTCAGAAGCCATTCACGAGGAAACTCTTCAAAGGGAACGGGACGAGGACGCGGACAAGGCAACAACGAACCAACGTCATCAAGCCATCAATGGAGAAATTAATTGGTAATATAAAAATCCGACATGTAAATGCTCAATCAATTAAGAATAAGGTACTGCTAATTTTAAATTTACTGAATGTTTATAAACATGATGTTTTAAAAATAACCGAATCGTTTTTAAAACCAATGCATCAAATTGCTAATATTCCTAGCTACAATGTATAAAGACTTGACGTAAAGCATTCAGGGAATAGGGGGATTATAATACTAATTCATGAAAAGTTTAAGTTTGGGTATCTTAAAATTGTATCTAGTTCAGATAACGCTGAAGTTTTATCATTAAAATTGCAATTTCAATTTTTAAAAAGTATTTCAATTATTTGTGTGTACAGACACCCCGACTATCATAAAAACTGTCTTGAAAACGACATTGCTAGTTTTAAGCAGATTAAAAGTAAATGTATGGAAACAGATAAGGATTTCATTTTGTTAGGGGATTTTAACTTTAGAAACAGCACAGGTACACAGTTTATTAACTACTGTAAAGCTAATAGCATTGACCAGATAATTCAAGTACCTACAAGAAAAAATCAAATCCTTGACTTAATATTTGTGCGTAACAAAATAAATATAATTGAAACTAAAGTGTTTGACGCATGCATTGCTGACCATTGTATTACAGAGTGTACATATAAATACACAAAACCTATCTACAGAACTCAAAAGGTTTCATTCAGAATGAAAGGCTGAAGGCGAAAGGAGAATTGGAGGTGGTGAAAAGGAGTAGAGTTTGTAACCCCTCATGTACATTGTAATAATGCGTTCAACTCCGGGAGACGCATAGAGCACAAGCCAGCCTCCTGACTATGACACCTTCCTCGAGCCAGATAGAATTTGGGAAATGAACTGAGAGGTGAAATAACTTATCCCTCTATCTCACATAAAAATTCAAGAGTCTTCAAGATTGGGCTTCTTCAATCTTCCCATTGATTAGATTCACATTTTTTTTATATATTTCAAAAGTCAAATATTATGCCTATAAATTTAAACATTTTTCGTGCGATAGTTATTTATAATAAAAAATACGTTAATTATTATAAACATTCAAAACTCAAGCTCTCCCATTCACACATTATTTGTGCACGCATGAGGGCTGACAACGTGGTTTACGCCCCCTTGGCAAAAGACCCGTTACAAATGGTGCCTTTAAACCCTTTCCTTATTTACAAAGGACAACGATAGTTACATTCCAGGGAGGGATTCTAATACTAATTCTCTATTGACGAGATTTGCGAGTTGGACTGGGAATTTAGAAGTATAAAATTTAATATGTTTAACACGTGATATCAACAGTGCTTACCTTTTACCGATCCAGCAGTTCACTACTGCCACACAGTGCGTAAAATTAAAATGGATTGGAGAATCGGTGATTACATTTATGCAATCCTGCCAGTAGCAGGAGTCATTCTCACTCATTATATTTATATAATGATAATAAAATTATATAATGCTTTAAAATATTTTCTTAAATTTAAATTATAAACTATGGACTACAACGACTGGCGGCTCCAATGGTGAAGAAGACTACAAAAGTGAAGCAGTCACTTCCCGCTGAAGTTAAACAGCTGCAAAATGACATAGAAAAAGTATTCCAACAAATGAAGTTATCTATGGAGGAGAAGACCCAGCAAATACTGGAATATAACCGCGGTAAGCTTGAACAATCTCAGCATGCTTTGGAGAAAGGCAACAACATCACCGCCACCGTCTTGCATCAACATATCGGAAGCTTTTCTGACTACAAAAATAAAACAGGGGAAGATATCAAACAATTAATATAATGACGTAATGGAAGATTTCGTCGGTACAGTTCATATGACACGCCCCTTTGTTGACGCTATACCAAAACTTATTCTATCTTAGTTACCTAAACAAGAAACGCCTCCACGCACTCTCCACATGTCACCAACTAAATCAGTGTCACCAGTGCACTGAGTGTCAAAAGTGAATCAGTTACCACCACAAAATTATTCAGCTTTTGCCCCAGGATCATTTCACCAAACATAGAGGTCCGTCAACACTACCTCCATCCCGGTTTCAACCTGAACATGATAAAGCCGAATTTTTTTTGCAGGAATTGGAGCACTACATGAAAAAAAGGATCCCAATCCATGAACTTCTGTCTCATTTTGCTATTATCTGTGGTGGCAGCGCACAAGACTTCAAGTTTCTTCATGTCGTGATTTCCAACAACACTAAAAATTCTCAGATTCAAACCTTCCCTCATTCAAACCGCACTCTCTTGGGTGCCTGGCCACGTATATATATGGCTTTATTAAATACGCATAGAAAATTGAGAAACCGGCACCCACACCAGTTAGGATAACTGGAGATCGGGTGATAACAACCAGCAACGCCCCCCCCATTTAAGAAGAACTTCTACAACCCCTCTCAATTTAACACAGGGGAAGCACCTAACAACCTTAATTCCAAAGATGGTTAAACTTATCATCAAGCGAATTGAAACAACAAGAATCCGACTGGTCAAGTAAATCACATTTCAACCAATGCGTCCATTGAAGATTCTCAGCGTACACCCGGAGTAACTGATGATGCGGAGAAAGACACAGGATCATTGGATCTTCATCAAAAATATTTTGAAAAAGTTTCCTTCTGTCGTAGATTCCCCAACAATTGGCCATACCAGCGTTTTGGAACATGAAATAACACTAACAAAAGACAAACCCAAACTTGTGAAAAACTTCCCAAAGTCAGAGGGAAAACACAAAATCATTGACCATCTTGTCAATGAAATGCTACAGCAAGGATTAATTCTGGATTCCAGCCCACCTTACTCGTCACCAATATTACTTCGACCAAAACCCAGTGGTGAATGGAGAATGGTCAATGATTTCCTTCATGTCAATGGAGTAACTGTTCAAGATGGATTTCCAAGGCGCAAAATTGATGTTCTCCGACAACTATCCGAAGCTAATTATCTCTCCACCATTGATCTCGAGAAGGGATTTTGGAAGGTTCAAGTTAAGAAATCTGTGTAAAAGTATACTGCATTCCGAACACGACATGGCATTTAAGGGTATAATGTTATGCCTCAGGGGAACAAAAATAGTGCAGCAACGTTCCAACGACTCATGACTAAGGTCCTCAGTGGCGACGGGACGATACCCTTTTTTTCCATGAATTTCTAAAATCACATAAAACACATTGAAGAGATTTTTCTTCGACTACAACAAGCCAACCTCACAATAAAGTCATCAAAATGTACGTTTGGAAAGGACAAAGTTAAATTTCTAGGCTACATATTATCAACGAAAGGAATAGAGAAAAACCCAGATAAAGTTTCTGCTATACTTTGTCTTGCCCCTCCAAAGTAATGAAAGCAATAACGAAATATTTTGGGCGCTGTTAGATGGTTCCGCTATTTTATGGCTCATTTAGCTGACAAAGCCGAACCACTTTTCAGCACGAAGAAAAAGTTCAAGTGGAACCCTGAAGCCTAAGCTAGTTTGAAGAAACCCTTAGCAGAAGATATTATATTTCAGTACCCCGATTTCAACAAGCGTTTCATTGTCAGGTTCGACGGGGCTTCGAATGGGTTTGGGGCCTTATTAGTTCAATTAGATAAAAAGGGACGCGAACGACCAATAGCTTACGCGAGCAAATCCCTTAACGCTGCGCAGAAAAATTATTCTGCTATCGAAATCGAATGTTATGCAAAAATACATGCATTGGAGCAGTCTGCCGAATAGCTGGACGGGAGTAAATTCAGCATTGAGACCGATAACCAAGCCATCAGTTATCTTCAGAAGATGCGTAACACGAACATCAGACTCACTCATTGGGCTTGGAAACAGCAAGAGTGGTGCCCATCTATTAAACACATCAGTGGTGTTGTGAATAACAAAGGAGGATCTCATGATGCCCCAACAAATTCCATAAATCACCAGATTTGACAGAAAAGTTTCATCCTGAAAGGGGTAAAAATTGCTGTGACACGCATTCTATCATTTTTAGTAGGCATACAATTTGTTCGTCCCCTTTTTTGACCTTGTTGAGTACTAAATTTACCTTTGTTAATCCCCAACCAAATTAATTCCATAGCTTTGTTTGTCCCCTAATTTTTTCTTAAAAATACAAGCTTAACTTGGCAAGTTTCATTTTATCTGAATGCACTGCAAGTTAACTATGAGTTTATGTACCTACTGCGCACATTGTTACAAGTACTTGTTCAATACTATCGTCTTGGAAAGATATGCGTAATGACAATGGACCCAACAAAATTACTACGCAGTATAGGCCTATGTCCGATCTTAAGTTAAAGAAGGTGCCAGAGTCAGGGTTTCAAATTAAACCTATCATATCATTCAAGAAAAGTAGAATCCAAAATATTGCTTGCATTTGTAGTGATGGAGGCTGCATCACTACGTCTGAGGTAGAGGTTAAAGAATTAATTTCAAAAAAGGGCAAACTTTATAGGTTATGTGGAAATCGAAACACAAAATACTTTATTATGAATGCTAGCAATTTGTATACACTTGTTCTGATTTTTTTTAGATTGTGCAGGCTCCTATACAAATGAATTGTATAAAAGCATATTGATCTAACATGTTAGATGAATTAGTTTTACCGGCTAGGAATACTACTGGAAGGATTAGGAATGAAACGTGGACCTGGTCGACCAATAAAACTCACAAAACATTGAATCATTATGCTAACTTGATTGTTAAATATTGTAAATTTTGATAAGGAGATGATTTTATTGCAATATATAATTAGGGGACAAACCAAGGCATGCGATTTATTTGTTGGGGACTAATTTCGATGAAAAAGGGGACAAACCCGGTCATTTTAGACGGATGACAATTATTTTCCCTTTTAATATAGTTTTTAGCAGTAGAAGAGTAGATTTTCCGTTTAACTGATCTTGATGTGATCCGGAAATTTTTCTTTTGTAATTTTCGTGAGAATAAAGTTAATTGTTATTTGAACTATAATTAAATAGTTTTTTCCTCTGTCGTGAGGAAGGCGATAGGCACCGTACCTTGCCGAAGGGAAAGTTTTAGGGAAAAAACTCATTCAGTCTAATAAATTTCGAACACAATCTTTCGAACTAGGGAAAGTTTTATGTCCAAAGACAGGTGTTGATAACCCAGTTGCTGACTACTTGTCTCGCTATTTTAAGACTGTTCCGGAAGAGGAAGATTTCCCCGAAAATTAATGCACTGACTTTTTCGTGCAACATCGACAAGAAAATATTACAACGGGAACAGCAACATGATGACTTATGTCAAAAGAAATTTCGGGCGAATCTGGACAAGTGTTGTAAACATACCAACATAATTTATCGCAACTTGCCTAACGACAAGTTTGTGCCATATATTCCAAATTCACTGAGACACGAAGTTTTACTACAGTTACATGACGCCCCTTTATCAGGACATTTGGGAGTATAGAAGACGTGTTCGAAATTAAAAACTCGATCATTCTTCCACCATATGAAACAATTTGTTCAACATTATTTGAAAACTTGTGAGCAATGTCAACGCAATAAATACAACAACAAAACCAAACCGGGTAAAATGGGAATGTAACCCAGCATAGAGCCGTGGGATACCCTTCAAATAGATCTCATGGGACCGTATGTGCCTTAATCACCAAATTGATACTGCTTTGTACTTGTTGCAGTTGATTGATTTAGCAAGTTTACGGAGGTTCACCCGATCCGAGATGCAACTGCAAAAATTGTGGGTGACGTTTTGGAGAAAACCATTTTTGCACTCCACGGCCCTCCTAAAAAACTATGGTCACAGACAATGCAACAACATTCCGCTCAGGCCTTATAAGTCAAATATGCAAATTGTGGGGAATCCGACACTCATTCTCCTCTGACTACCATCCTCAGACTAATTTGTCGGAACGGGTCAACCAATGAGTCCTCAAACCAATGATCAGATCATACCTTGATGGAAAACCCCACACAAAATGGGCTGATCACCTTCACCAGTTCCAATTTGCTATCAACTCTTCGCCTCATGATAGCACAGGATTCTGCCCACACAAACTCTTATACAATTCAGAACCTCGACTGCCCACTGATAGCTTCATTGAAATATCTAATGATGACACGCCTCAAGAAATTTTTAAGGATTGAATTTCTTCACGCTTCTTTGATTTTCAGATCATTATTGAGAAGGTTCGTTCCAGTCTTAAAGAGGCACAAGTCCATCGAAAGAAATCTTAGGACCAACGTCACATATTTTGAAAAATTTAAAATTGGAGATAAGGTCCTTGTTAAGAACACAACCCTGTCGAATAAGGAGAAGAAGATAAGGGCCGGATTGTGCTTCTTATTCAAGAAACCAGCAGCAATATCTAAAGTGATCAGCGATGTCACTTATGAAGTCACTCTGGAGGATGGCTCCATCAGAGGGCTTATAAACATTCAACTTCTTCGTCCTTTTCACCCACGTGAAACAAAGTCTGAAACGAGAACTCCAGCTTCACCAGTGATACCACCACTTTCCACATCGAAATCACCTGATGCGGACAACACTCCACCGCCACCCCCGCGTACATTGTTTCGTCGTAAACCAACAAACTATTGGAATGTTCTTATGTGGCGAACAGCTTCAGCGTCAATATCCTTCCTACAGGGGATATGCTGATTTGTGAAAGGACTGTGTGAATCCACTTGTGCATTGTAATAATGCCATTTACACTAGTCACTCACCATCACTAAGGTCTAAAAATTAGAGATGTGGTTTACCCATTCGTGAAATAGCTTCACGTCCGAAAAAAGCAAACAATGTAGCAAATTCGTTACGAAGTAATGGCTATCAACAAAAATTATCAGAAAATGCCGACAAGTTCGGTTGACACCAACAAACACTTCAGAGAACACGACCAATGGTGTCAAATTCAATTTATTAATCCTGTAACTTACAAAGTTGTAGGTATATTAAGACATTTACTTCAAATTTGCCTATTTCACCACCATCCTTAACTAAACCGGATTTAACCCTCCAAATATATTGAGTGGAATTTATCACATTTTCTGTAATTGTGGTACCTTATACTTTGGGGAAGACAAAAATCTGAATAGGCGAATAAAAGACCGTGAAGGAGAATTAAGAAATCAAAGAATAAACCGATTTTTCATCACCCACCATAAAATGCAGCACCCATCCTATTAAGTATTTACTGACTCTCCGCCCTACTTCACTTTAGGTGATGGTTGGGTGGTACCGAAGAACCTTTATTAAAGCCATATTCATCCAAATAAATGCCACCAAAACGAACAGGCAATGAAATTTAGCGTATAAACTTGTGTCCTTTCATTGCAAAGAAGCCAGTTAAGTAGTTAAATGGCTTTAGTATCCTTCAGCATCTAATAGCTTTTTGCTTTCATTACTAAAATAACGGATTAATTCTTTTAGTTCTTGTCTCTGAAGTATCCACACATATGCCGACATTGATAAGGCAGTCATATATTACCAATAAAGTGGCAAATTTACTTCTCCAACTGGCCGTGAATAAAATTTTTAACGATTAAATGTCCTCAATGTCGCCGGTATACAGAAAGAACACAAACGGACTTGTCAGTTCACATTGCAGGATATACTTCACCATTTCTTCCTACTTCATAATTTATTGTGACCTTTTATAGTACCTAAAGACAAACGTTTCTTTATCATAAATGCTTTATCATAACGAAGTCAACAAACAGTAGATTCTCTATTTGGGTTTTCGAGGTTTAACGAGGTTTTCTCTATTTGCACTGTGTACTTAAAATTTTGCCTCAGTGCGTCCACCGTAATTATATGAACTGCACAGCCTTTCTCCCTTTTTTAAACTATCTCATGCTTCTGGAAGTACATTGTTCTCTTCCACCCATGTTTTATAGCGCATTAGCAGAATACTTGTCAGGGTTTTGAGCACTGTATAGATGGGGGATTTTCCATTGTTGTTTTTTGATTCTGTTGTATTTCCTTTCTTATGCCGCATGACTTCTTATTTACTGGCTTAACTTCAAGATTTACAAGATCCCTCGGAAACCTGTGGTTAGGCTAGAATTTTTTCAGACTGTCAACACTGCTGACCATTTAATTGATAGATGTTTGAGAAATTCGACATTCAAGTGAAACAAATACTATTTCTGCGCCATTATTTCAAATGGCCAATGGCAACTTTATGGCAAAGGTGATCAAACCTTTGAGTTCGTATGTGTTTTTGTATAACATCATTACTCAACCACTACAACGTACTTTTGCTTGCGATCGGACTAATGTGCTACTTTTTTAAATTTTTAATCGTTGAGATAACTTGAAGTGGTGTGGTTTAAAGTTTTTGTTAGCCCTAGTATGCTTGCTGTCTCGATACAATTTCTCTGCTGAAGTACAATTTCTTTATTCTTGTTAATGTCGTAAACAGTTTTGTAAATGTCGTAATCATTAATTGTTCCATGTACATTCCAGAATGCTATATCATTAGTTAACTTTTTTTTTGTTTTATTTCATTTTTGGGTTTGTGTGTGAGCGGACCGAATCGTTGTCTCTCAGAATTCTAATATATTAGTTTTCAGGCAGAGTGGGCCCTGGGTTTATTCTGGGCTTTAAAACCCCCATTAAACCCATGGGTTTATTGTCCCCAGCCCACCCTTTATGAAATGGGTAAAATGGGTTTTTATTTAATGCATACCTTATGTATATAGCATAGAGTATATATATTGGCGGTATCATTTAAATTATCTGGGTTTTTTAATTTAACCCATTAAACCCATTTTACCCATGTGGGTTGGGTTTTATGTGTTTTGCCCGGGTAATATCCCACCCTGGTGGCAGGCTCGTATCTCTTACAGTGATGTCAGTTCGTGAAATTTTTACACTCTTAATACGGTATTCCTGCACCAAAATTCGTGCGGTGCAGTTCTTCTGCTTTCTTCAATATAATTTTTGTAATGTCACGAAATTCTGCCGTAACGCCGTTAGGCATTAACCATTTAGTAGAAGTTTTCTACTATCGTGATTCAATAAAGCGATTTCTGATTTCCTGATTGGTGATTTTCATGATGCGGTAAACTAACTATTCTAAATTTGACCTAAACTTATCCTAAGTTTATTTTCAGTGGTAAACACAATACTTTTGCAGATACAAACAAGAGTAAATCTTTGTCTTTGTTCAAAGTGTTTATCAAAAATTGATTTAAGATCAGATTATCCGACTTTAATCTATTTAGCAATGAAGGCGCAGAAACTCTCCCCACAGATTTGAGATTATGTACTCCGTGTCTGACAAATTGTTCTGAAATACTATATGGCCATTTATTGCTAAAAAAATCTGAACTTCATGTACACTTCATGGGACTTCTTAACCCTACTTATAAATAAACTGTTACAATAAACAATACTAAACATGGATTAAAATATTTTGACTTTTACAGGTAAAGAACAGGAACCAAAGGTATCACAAATCTTATTAGCCTTAGCGTTGGGTTCACGTTTTTGAGCACCAACTTCTTCATAATCTTACAAAATGTATGACTTTTGAACAATTTTTGATATTATATCCTAAATATTTTACTTAAATCTTTACTTATATCTTACTTAAATATCTAGATTCATTTACTTTGTCTCTACATATCCTTAAAAATCCTAAAAAGTCATCATATTCATGGTCGCCTTTGATAAGGGTTAGGTAAAAAGAGACACATGTTTGCCCGTCAAAGTGTTGCAGAAGCTTTTCAATGTCTTCAGATTTTAAGTTCTTTTGACTAAGCCATTCATGAATGGTTCCTTCATCAGCATTTCGAGGAAGCCGGGAAGCGAAAACGTGTGCCCTTCGAGGACCTATCAATTTGACAACTTTTATTTAATCCTTTTCAGTTTTCTTTTATCCGATTACCGCATTATTCAGACGAGATTTGAACTAATCACTGACTGAAGTTGATTTTCAATCTGAACCATTTTGATATTCAAAACATAGGTTTCCATTCCAATTTTTTTTCCCTGGGGGAAGACGATCAAGGTCATTACAAGCAAGATTAACATGGCTTAATATTACGTCTAAAGTAGCAATAATTTGACACATCCAAGTTACTTCATTTAGTTTCACAGTATCGTCAGGTGGGTTTTTGTATACTTGTTTGATTCTAGCTGGTTTTCTAGTTTTTTCCGATAATTTTATTACAATGTTCAGATAGTTGACCTTTGGCCTTTTTAACTTTATCTTAAGTACAGAAATCACTGGCAATGGATTCGATTCGACCTATGTCATGTCTCTTCCTACTGCAATGATTAATATACGACAGTAGTTCACTGATTACGACACACGTTGAGTCAGCTGATGTGTCCATTGTTACTTCACAGTATCATTTTTACAATTCAATTTAAAATTAAAAGTCAGATTCATTGAACTTCACGAATTATTTTACTTTGTCCTATATATACGATCAATAAGAGATTTTTTCGGAAATTATTTATCCAGTTTAACAGTGAATTATCAGATAATACTGTGTAATAGTTTACCGTGCCCAATGTCCCCAGGAATCAAGTTACATTTGTGCTTTAATGACAGAAATATGATCGATATAAGAGTTGGATGGAGGCAAAGTTCCAAAGTGCTCTTTAGTGCGCACAGAGTAAAAGGTTTTCTGCGATGGTTTTTCTAGATTTACTATATTCCCAGAGTACATATATAAAGGCTGTTGTAAATTCTAACCTGTTTTAAAATCCTGAATCTTCAAATTGCGGTAGTCTACTCTTTTTCTAAACCGTGACTGACTATTTATCTATTGTGTACCATTTTAATTTCGAGTAGTTTTTGTGGATTTTTCAAAATGTAGTACGTAAACCTTTTTCAACATGTCGAATTCTGGTGTTTTCCGTATACAAATGTCCTAAAATCCGATACAAAGTCAGTAAATGAATTCTGTTAATATTTCAGAAACTATTGGCCGAGCTAATTTGGCAAAATATGATCCCAAGGTTTTATTATATCGATAGGTAAAATTATAATTTAAATTTGAACATATAAGAGCATGGGACTGTGAATAGGTCGTTAATCGGGCACCATTAAACCGGTTTGACCCAAAGGCAGTAAGGACGTGTTGTCAATAAGTTTGCGTACTGTATACTGTATGTATCTGCAAGTAAATTGAAGCTTGGTTGTCTGACTTACTGACGGACGGAAACATTTTTGCTCCCATACCCCTTCGATCAATATGTACTTTGTTTGGAGAAGAAAACCAGAAAAGAACGAATTGTAAGTTGGCATTACATTTTTCTACGCTCTAAAAGTACTAATTTTCCACTCTATTTTAAGTCAGAATTTCTAAAAAAACCAAATTGGGACTGACTGCATTTTCAGTCATTTTAATGGGACGGTGAGGTTTTCGGAATTTGGTGGTCTGGCAGGTATATGATCAACGAATAAAGGCACCATACCTGTCATTGTAGTAAGGGAAGTTTGGGCATCTACAGTTGATTATAAATTAATAATATTTTCATACTACTGTGCATACGGAATTGCGTGTCCTGCAAACGTCAAAGTAAATTAGCTGCTTAATATAATTTTCCCTGTTTCAAGCAATCGCATTGATCGAAGTTATCATAGAACCTTTGATTTCGGTCTTACGGAGGATCCAAACAACTTATTTTTCGATTGTTTAAAATTGGATGATCTACTTCCACCAATGGTTTTATCTCAAAAAACAGAAAGTAAACGATACTCTGAAGAAGTCTGGCAGCTACTGGTAGATGGAGGATTAGAAGGGATCTAAAATTTACTTAAAACCTCTAAAAATACATGAAACTTATATTTTATGTTTGTTGTATTGCATTTCGAAAACGGAAATGATTACCATTAAAATTAAAATAAACCCGAGTGCGTTACATCTTTGTGCCGATCACATAGAAATTTGCAACCTATATTACAACATCCTGGGTGCAAAACGAAATTTCTAAACAAACAATTTAGGATAAATGTTCACTTACATATAAAAACCATGCGGCATAATATTTAGAACCATTCCATGTCTGCGAAATTTCTTCATGAACATTTTAATTGCAGAGACCGGAATTAAAATCTGGGTAACGTTTTTAGCGCTCCGGATTCCTTTCCAAAAGTAAACCTAAAAAATATAAAAGAAGTGCATGTTAGTCAGTTAGTTAATTAGTTTGCTCAAAGGGAATTTTATTAAACGTTTTTTTGGAGCAGAGCTGGCACGCCATGTTTTCCATTTTCTTACAGAGATTAATGTAAAGTTTGTCTCATTTGATAGGGGCCGATTGAACTTTTCCAAAAAAAAATTGCGTACATGATCGAAACCATCTGATATTAGCAGGATATTTAGACTACCTTATGTCAATATTATATACGAAGTTTCGTAAAATTCTGACCACACATCTTTGAGAACCAGACATTTCCCCAAAATTGCCATTTTGGCTTGTATCCAAACCAAGGGGCCGATCTCGATTTTCTAGCATACAGCTATGGTTGAGTTGAACTTTATGCATGATTATAATTCAAATAAGTCCTTTATTCACCCACACACTCACTTTGGAAAAATGACTTGTCATGTTTGCAAAATATGCAGCATGGACATAAAAGATAATGCAGAAAAACTTTTAGGTTTTTCAAAAACTCCATTTTTACCAATTACGTCATATGACACTTATCAAGTTTTTGAAAAACCTGAGAATTTTT
>JAQFZH010000258.1:0-39414 GCA_034695485.1 Entomobrya nivalis
ACTGATTCTGGGGCAAATCGGTTAACCGTTACCGGAGTAACGGCCAATTAACGATTACATGCTTTGTAAATGAGGATACTTTTTATTGTACCAATCGACAGATCAGAGTATTGGGATCAAACTTTGTCAAATGACCAGGGTTCAAAACTCGATAGTTTTGGAGATATGGGTGTTTTATTTTTTTGTGTTTTTGGATGTGTTTTTTGTAGTTTTTTGTTTTGTATTTTTGTGATTATGTAATATTTGCCGGCGCAGCCGGCGCCTTTTTTTATTGTCTACGTGCGTTATCTGTCACAGGTGTTTTACCTGTTTTATTTTTACCATTATTGAATTCCACCCGTCGTATAGATAGATGGTGCCGATCGGAACGGTGATGTGAACAGTTACAGATTAGAAAGAATTATGTTGGTCCAGCAAAGTTTAATTTGGTTTTATGCATATATTTATGTATGATGCAGATTATGAACTTTTATGATTGAATGAAGTACGACAACAAGAAATAGGATCAATTGTACTCCTCTTATTCTTCAAATAACTTTGGACTTTTATTGATTGAATTTTTAATTTATATACTTCGCTTTCAATAAATTTACGAAAATCATCACGCACACGCTAGATTTGTCTAACGTTTTTCATATAATCAACTGTACTTAAATACACGTGTACAATTGAAATGAAACAATATAACATGATAGACAGCAGAATACAACAAATAGCCAATAATTTAATACTGTGGTGTATGGTATTTCAATTTAACCGTTTCTAAAGTCAATCGTCAACGTTTAGCTTAGCGGCCACAGAAGTGATAAATTTTAAAGTATACGATTTTTTTTAAATTTAAGTAAATGAGTCATACAAATAGCGTAATTTATGCTGATTAAAAAAAGAAGAAGTGTGTGTAGTAAATAACTGAATGGCTTGTCTTCAAAGTTACTTTTGATAACTTGATACATTATGCGCTAGTACTTTAGAGATGCGAAAATATATTTAGGTGACATAGAATGTTGTGTACACCGAATAGAATCAGGACAAATTATATATATTACTCGTCACAGTCTAAGATTTTTCTCATTGTTTCATTCAAATACACCATCAAATAATACTACCTGGAGTACTAACAAAAAATTTATAAAGTAATATAATATTTATCTTGGAATCAGCAAGAGTTCACAAAAACGTTCATATGTGTATATTTTATTTATTTTTTAATTATTTCTAAATACATTATTGCACCAGACTTGATACTCATCAAAATATCAAAAAACCCACAACAACTGGCAAAAAACCAAAACCTCATGCAAAATTGACATATCATTATAAAGTATAGCGTAGGAAAGTCGAAGTTCTTTCTTTTTATAGGTAACATACGAGTACAGTAGAGGAGCTTTCAATGTTAACAATATCTTTTTTTATAAAGTTTGTAATTTATGCATGCATTTATTAAGAATATTTTTTAATTAGATGCACACAGTAAAAAGAATGAGAATTCATAATAATATTAAATCTTCAAGCGTTGTACTTGTGTGACATAATTTGTTGTATTCGTCAATGTAGATTTTGAAACCATAATCAAATATAACTTGTTGTAGGTTTTAGGTTGAAGAATGGTCTTCAATCTTTTACCCTTTTTTGTTTACGGAACAATTAAAAATAGTTCGATATTTTTTGAGACATATAATGCAACTAGAAATAGTTTCTTTTTTTATACTATAAGCATGCAGATTTATAATACCTAAATTTTCAGAGTGTAGAGATTTGTACCTCCACTATGTATTTAAATAATGTATTACAAATTTTCTCCTAAATCGTTATTGTATCTTGCGGTGACATAGTCAGCAGCTAAGGTCAAATCACAGAGACACTGTTGGAGTCCATTTAGGTGATGGTGGAAGGTATCAGCCATGCTATGGCTGTATTCTTCCTCCTGTTCTGCTTCTACCCCGGAGTCTTCGTTGAGCTCGGAAAATTCTAAAACAAATAAAAAGGTAAAAATTTAGCTATTTTCTAAAAGATATTTAAAAAGTAACTTAATGTGATAAAAAATATTACTATAATACATACCGGTGTCACTGGCAGATGTGGATGAGGTAGTGGAGACGGTGGATGGTCTGCGGGCATGCCCCTTAACTTCAGAAGACTGGCCTTGGGAAACTTGAGACAGTGAGGATGTACTGCTTGCTGAACTACTAACGACAGATGAAGCTGAGGAAGAAGTGGAGATAGCACTTGCTTGAATAGACGTTGGTCGTGGTACATTTTGAATCTGACCATGAGTTCCCCACATGAGGTTATTTTTAACAGTATTGAGCATAGAATAAAACTGGAAAAGGTCTGTTCCGTTGAGGCTGGCTATAAGGCGCTTTCCAGCAGCGGCCTTGTCAACTCCTTTCTCAACAGCAGCTATTTTTCCAGGTACAACTCCATTTCCAGTGGAGTCGCTATCAGCTGTATGCATGATATTATGGTCAAACTTGACATCCATCAGGCGACAAGGAACCAATATAGTCTCATTCATGTCTTCAACTGTTTGCACAAAACGCTCCATGCTTGACAGTAAACTGCCATGGGAGTGTGTTGGCTCGGGTTGATCCCATCTGTTCTGCTTCCGGCGGGAGCCACCGGATCCATTACAACTGGATCTAGTAGATGCACTGTAAACACAAAAAAATATTAATTAATTAATGAGTCAAAATAGTGTGCAAAATAAAATATACCTAGTTTACTACGCGTACTTCACATCATTCATTTGTGTAAAAACACATTTTATTTACTCGGAAAATATTTTTGTATAAAACGTTTAGCATGGCAGTATTTACTTTATACTGTTCTATTGTGCGATCGGACAGTGAACCATTCATTGTACTATGGCTTTGCGAAAATTACGTACTTTTAATTAATGAAAAACAGTGTTATTTTTTAATTTTCTTAAATCATAAAAAAACTGACCAAAAAGTCAACACAATACGATATTTTTGTATGATATGCGAACAGGAACGGAATAATGATCTTAGTGACGTCAGGAGCCATGTTATTTGTGCTTTGTGTCTAATCACTGTTAGCTTAAATTTTATTTCTCAAAAAGGAAAATGAAGGTTGAATTCACACATTTATGTGCGCTTTGATGAGAGAGTCGAGTGGGTTGCCCGTATGATCTCGCCATCACCATCATCAAGTCATCATGAACTATTTGGGAATGGGAAAATAATCTACCTATTCATTCAGTTTGAATTTACACCTTTTTGACTGACACTACAAGACAACTTGACCGTGGCTATTCAATGTCGTCCTCTTATTTTGTGCCAGGATTACTACATTTTCATCTTTCATCTTTAGTGTGAAGTAAACATGGAATTCCCAATCTAAACTATATAGCTCCAAGCAAAAATCTTGTTTGTTTTGCAAAGGTTTTTTTTAAAATAACAATACCCACTCAGGGAAGTTTACGATTTATTCTTTAATTTTCCAAAATTAAGGAATTCTGCGAAAGTAAACATCATCAAAACTCTATCAAGCTATTTACCAAAAAAACTACGTCGTCTACACGCTGGGAAAAGAAGAATATCTTTTCACACTGATTATATTTGTTTAATTGCAGGTCTTCACGTGAATAAAGTGCAAGAAAAAACAGAGAATTTGCATTTTACATTCACAATTTCGCCGTTAGTTAAGAAAACGCAGGGAAATTTTTCAAACAACAACTTACATACCTATTGCATAGCGTGACACACTGTGATTGAATTTGGAATATATAGAGAAAAATTTGTACATATAAATGTTTTGTTTTTGTTTATTGAATTACCACAGTACAGCCTTCGACGAAATCCATGAGTCTTGCATTTTTGACAAGTTGTTTTGCTGCAGTAAATGGCAGCGATATCACAGATAAATAAAAAGACAAGGTACTTTCAGACTACGTAAAATCTGAAATCTTTAGCTTTGGAACAGTAGCTCTAGCTCTATGTTTATAAAACAAATTGTAAAGCACAGAATATTTTTCTCGAACACTTGGGAAGAAAAAAAATTCACCACCTTCAAGACAACGGGGAGAGGTTTTCAAACGCGGAAACCAAAGCAAAAATTAAGACAGTTTCAATAAGGAATATTGTCACTTTCATCTGCTTTAGAATAAAACAACGCTGTAAGGTTTTATTCTTTTTCAAATTCCTGAACATCTCATTATATTGCAAAACGTAGAAACAAAGTTTATGCGGGAAGGAAGCACGGACGTAAATGTTGCTCTATAGTCTGTAATAAACCAGTAGTCGTAAGTACCCTTGGAAAAAAAGGAAGAATCTTTTGAGATAACCTTTATATTATTGACAACCTTCGTGTTCGCAGCTTTTTTAAAGTGCAAAAATATTATTATTTTAAACAAAATGACTTGTTATTGCAGGTTTTCCCCATTCATGATAATATGACGTTATAGGCAAATATTATTGTAGCGCGGAGAAGCGTTGTATTGTATTTGGCTTGTGATCACTAGCACATCATCTCTTCACTACCCCAACAAACAGATTAAAACAATTGAAGAGAGAAAGTTGTTTTTTAACGCCAGTACTGCGGTATACAAAATACACACACTCCTTCTCTAACTCAAGTCTTTATAATGCAAGATTGCACTTCCGTACTTGTTCTTTGGGAGAAGTTATGTTCTACTCTATCCATTTCCACTTCTCAAGCCTTCAAGACTAGATGTTGTTATTCGCTGCACTCACTCTTTGTGGTTTGGTTTTTGGTTGTTGCAACAAAGAATGGGGTTCTCGTTTTGCTGATTGTTCGCCAAAATATATTTATTTTTTTGATTAAAATAACGCCACACTACTACTGTACTAGACAGTAAATGGAGCAGAAAATCTCGCTTTCCAATTTTCTGCTATTTGAAATTACAATAATTAGTCACTTTTGTGTTTGCAGGTATTTATTCAGGTAATAATTTTTCCAGATTGGCAGGATTTTATTTTCGTAAGAAAAAAAGGGTAGTCCTTTGTCAAAAAAATTATAAAGCTCAGGGAGATATGATTATGCACAAAAATCACTTGTTTGAAACTATGATGTTGAATGTGGCAATATTTTGACACGTATATATTTTTAAACTTTAGTGTTCCGTAATCAACGACTTGTCAGCGTAAAAAACAAAAAAATGCGTCAGGGTTCCTTTATAAGCGGTACAGTGTGTACTTTACTTTACAATGCAGTAAAAGATTTCACACATTTGGTTTTTTATATAGTTAGAACGTTAATGAACAAACAATTTTTTTGAGTAAAGGGACTTCAAATGCGAGTCTGTATAGCAATAATGTTCGAAATCACAAGGTGCAGGTGCACAGGGAGATGTAGTATGTTTAATGTTTGTGGAGTTTTTTCATGAAATGAAAAGTACAACAATACAAACTGACTTGAGAACACATTTGCTCCACTTGCCTTCTAGATAACGAATGATGTACCAACTGGTCATGTACAATAGCTTTTGATGTGTGTGTGTCTACTTAAAAGTTACATGAAGCAAACAAAAAACGGCCAAACTACCAACAATGGACGCACTACCAACTTTTCATACAATAGGCACTATAGTGCACTGATGTATACGTCCTGAACATTTAATTTCATGGCACCTGCATTTAAGCAGTACTTGATCCCACCACAGGTTTCTCATTCATAATTATTTTGTGGTGGTATGGTATATACTATTATTATACTTTTCTGCATTATCTATCTATAATGCATTGTAAGTTGCAAGAGAACAGTTTACAAAAGTGAATGAGAAAATCATCATGAGAAGATACTACTGTCGACTGAAACTGAGGATTTGTGTATGTGAGAGCACTGATTGTGAGTACCGCATTCATTATAAAGATATGAATTCATTTAAAGTAACAAACAACAAACTATAATGCGACTTCTGTCTTTTTCTCAAGTCACATTTTTCCTTTTACATATCCCTTGAATTAGCCAATGCCGAGTTGCCGACCATCATATATCCCTATAACTATCATACATTCTGATTCTGTTAAAAGCATTGTTTTTTGTATGACAAAGAACTGTGTTCTGTTTCTGCCTACAATTTCTGTACACATTCTCTATAAGTTATATTTTTAAGTTATATTTTAATTTTAGTATACCTACTATATATTATGAGCAATCAGAAAAACAAAATTCTTGCTGGTACAATTGTGAGCATCTAGTTGTTATTAAAGTGCAAGTGGTGTTAAAGGCAATGGCACCCTTTTATTCCCCTTCACAAGTTTTTAAGATTAAAGCAGAAGTCCTGCAACCAGCAACCTTTGAACCATTCCATCTTAGCTTCTCGCTCACCAAACAAACTTATTAAAATGCAGTTGGTTGATGCACTCGTTTATCATTGTTACCAGAATTCAACTAAAATCGAGGGACAACTGATGATGATGTTGTCATGAAATAGTACATGGAAAAAAAATGTGAGCGCTAGCATTCACATGATGATATGTGTGTACTATGTTTATACATATAAAGTTCATTCATGCGTAATGCTTACATATTATGTACTTCAAACTTGGACTCTGAGCACGAAGAAAAGGGTTGGCTATGACTGCGTTTCATGCCTTTGCCTTAATAATGAAGATTTCTAAAGATAAAAGTGTTCTAAAGAATTTATTTGTTGCATCAAGGCATCTCTTAAGTGTATACGTTTATATACAGGTACCGTACACTACTCACATAGAGTAACAGAGAATACGTCAAGACGTCATTGTGGATGTGTATCAGAATTATTCTGCATCCCTTTCAATCGGCAGGAGTCCTCTCCTCTATCAACTTTCTATGATATAAGTACCATTGCAGAAAACAATATAACTGCAGTGGACTTTGAACTGTAACCCTTCAATAGTTTCATGGGAGATGGGGGAGAATATGACTAGAAAAATACATTTAATGATAATTTTAACTATTGCTGTACATATGTAAGTGCTTTGAGCTTGAGAAATGACAAGAATAAGAAGCACCTTGTGCAACAAGCACGCTAAATAAGGGGACGGCTAGAGACAAGCATTATCTTGACTCTTGACTTGCTACTAAATCGCAAAAGTCATTTTACATCTTTATCTTTATTGTTTTGCTATTGTTTTGCTCGTGCTCACAACATGAATAATATGATGAACTTCACAATTTCCATCAATAAGTACTTACAATTATTAGATTAATGGAGATATGCAATGTATGATAATAATGATCCAAAGTAAACGTCTTCTTGTAATTAGTTTTATTAGCAACAATGCTCAATATGAATACCTGTCTTATGGAGGCCAGACTTTTGGGGTGCATATAAAGTACCTACATAATATGTATGTGAATTTATTTGCGATGATGTCATTGATTTAACTAGTCAATAGTTTTACTTTCATTAATTACAAATACAAGAACTTATCTATGAAAGTAGCAGAAAAACAGACTTGGCTAATTGACCATTCGGGAAACCCAAAAACCCTTCCAAGAGGAAATTGACCCTTTTTTCGACCAACCCCTTGACTTATACCAGCTGAAAAAAATCCTTTGAGAAATATTAGACCCGACCCGAAGGGTGCATCAGAAATTGTAAACGCCGGTGGACAGACAAAGAACAAAATGAAATAAGCAGATTTCGTTACTTTATTGGGGAAAATAAAAAAATCCATAAAACCTAAGGATTGGCATTTACATACCCTTTATAACAGTTTTGCTGCATAGGTACATAATGAAATTCTATATGGTACCTTTTGAATTGAATACCAATTATACTACCTTTACATATATACTCAGCTAACCAAACCAGTTAGTTAACTAGCTAATTTTTACTTTTACTTGTAAGCTAGTTATGTTTGTATCATCTTTAGTAGTATTTATAATTGCTATCTTGCCGAAGATTATCTGCAGACAGTAGTACACAGAATAAAGTTTTACTTTTACTTCCTTTTTGTCTGGTGTTACAACATTTGTTGAATCTTAACAGGTTAAAAATGCCACAAAATATACTTGTCACTGTCAGGATATAAGTGATGAAAGAGGTAACCTAAAATTGGCTCCTTTAAATGATAAATATCAGGATATGCTTCAACACCAGCACAGAAGATGACCATGGCAAAAAGTGAGAGTTCCCGGATGGGCTTGTTTTCATACTTGATCTTGGTATGTTCATGCTCTAGTTTTGTAATGAATCGATAGGGTAAGTCGATGAAGTTATAAAAATGGACCCTGTCCTTTTTTCCTATGTACTGATAGGAAATCATGAAAACATTCCTTCATTATGATGCTATGACGCAATTCTTTATGGGAAAATTGTGTACTCATTACTCATTTTTATCACTAAATTCTGGGGCAATTTGGCTTTCGTCGAATAGCAAAATGTAATTTTCCTTTATCAAGTGTTCCGACAAGAAACCAGACAGGAGCTAAGGAGTCAGAATAAGTAGTTGGGCGTTTCATTTCTCCTGTTGTCACTGGATTATTACGAACAACTCTAATCCCACAGTCTAGTTAACTTCGTGTGAAAAGCTATCAAGACATTTTAATCTTATTACTTGGGTAGCAAACGAACGAAAAGATGAGCAATGGATAAAAACTGGAAATGTTATATACGTGACTTAATTGATCCCTCTACTGATTAAAAAGCTATTTAAGGAAATGGGCTCCCACATGACTAATATTACTACTTAGACATGGTACATAACAGGGTCACGATCAGATGAACCAATACAAGTGTAAACTCCAAAATCCAGAAAAGTATGATTCAATTTCATTACAAACTATTGACCTTTTTAATACCACTCAAACTCATACATAAATCCAATTAACTAAAGTAGGTGCATACTTAGTAAACAAAAAGTCAGTGCACTACAACTATTTAAACCTCACCTCATCATGATACAACCACTGTCCCGTCTATTGGTAGAGGCGTTCGGGGGTGATGTTACTACTGCTGATGATGTGAACTCTGAATCTGTGTCGAACATCATTTTGTAAATAACACTTTCACGTTTAAAAAAATTCCAGGCACAACGGATTAATTGGAAAAGTAACAATGAAGTTTCTTATCTATGTATAAAAATTTTTATGTGAAATATTCTGGGCACACATGACAAGCCTGTCTGAATTACTAGGTACATTAAGTTAGTGAAAAATTAAGCTAGTTTTCTTAATCCCTTTAAAATAGTTGATTTAAAAAAAATGCAACTATATATTTTTTGTCAAAAAAAGAAGTTAAAACTGTGATGCAGTTGTTTTCCTTGTGAAATCTGCAAAAGATTGAGTGTAAGCCTAACATTTGGCTGCAAGCAACTTCACTTCATGGTCACAGATGGGAAGAATACGTAGGTGTATTATTATATGCATGCATTTATTTAAGAGTTCTACTTCTCTCCGAGGACAATACCCGCAATCGGGACAACGCCAATGCTTTCAGACAAAAATATATGTATACTTTGTGGAAAGTTTATAGATATTGTTTAGAAAATCAACTGACGATGAAAACATATGTATGTAGAATAGAGTGGGCATGGCAGTACACTCGCTATATACTATTCGGCTATGAGTAGTTGGGGGAAAACCATACTTGTCGGACTGGGAAATCACCATGAATTATGTACCTATGTATTCTAAAGAAGTGTGCATATACACACATGCAATCCTTATAAAAAGAGACATTTCATGGGAATAGAGCCCACAATGTAATATTATCATGACTGTTCACTGGAAGTAGTCTAGCTAGCTCAAGTATAAGAAGCTTTGCGCCTGCCTGAACTCAATATAGTTTATCATGTTATACTTTTGCTACTACCCGGTTTTTGGTTCAAGCGAACAAAAATGTTGTACACAGTTGCTGCTGGCATGATCCCATCTTTGTTTAATAAGATATGTGTTTCATGTGTGATATTAACTTTAATCTGAGTAAAACATCCGTGTTGTGCATTCAAAAAAATATGTTGATCATCTTCTGACTGCATGATTTCTCTCGAATGTTGTTCCTTCCGGAACAGTTGTCTTTTTTCTCTTTTTTTTGTGACAGAAAATCGGTTTAGCCAAATGACGACATACATTTCGTGTAAAATAACATTGCATATTGCATAATAATCATAATATTATTTTGTACACTGCCCTACCAAAACATAATTTTGATGAGATTCACCTCAAAAATTGAAAAGGTACATATTGAGACCGTATCAATTAGTGATGGCGATGACGCTGTGTCATGTACCTTTCAGTTTGATTCATTAAGTCATGCTTGCATTCAGTTTACGTCTTCACGTCATGAGTAATTTACGGCACGGCATTACTTGCTATTACTGTATTGGTAACTGATGATTAATGACTAATCAATAAAATGTACGATCTATACTATACCGCACGTCCATTTTTTGACAGAAATATGGATATAATTACATGAGGATTATGAAACGCATCACGCAACCTAGGTCTTGATTGCCTTTTTTCAAGATGAGGAAACTTCTACAGCTGACCCCGTAATTTTATTTAATTACCCCTCACACTATATATACTGCTGCTGCTGGCTAACAATTTAATAGTAAAATCTTTATTGCACCATTTCATTTTCCTGTACGCGTATTAATTATAAAAATGCTATTTGCCAACAAGATATGATATATGGCTATGCTATATCATATCTATTTTTTATAAATGTTCATTTACTTCAATTGTGATTTGTGATTGTAAGTAGTAAGTAGTCATGAAAGAATATATTTTACTCATCATTCATTATTATCATCCCACAAATAAATCTTTCTACAAGAGCACATAATGTATAGTTCGTACCCACGCTGTATCTTCATCCTAGTGTAAACATACATCATATTCCTCACAATAAAGTTTAAGGAGAACAATTACTAACTACTTATAATTACAGTAACCTTGTGCTACTCCCGATAGCAAAGAATGAGACAAAGGGTGTTTTATCTTCTTTGGTTGATGCTGCAAATTGCGAATCTCAAAACAAACAACATCATTTGCTGAGTATTTTGCATATACACTTCATGCAACCATGAATGCATTTGTCAGAGATCACTATCACATCTACACACCTACAGAATGCCAAACGGCAACCTGTAACAGTGTGAAATTTATGCTTCTATTGAGTGACCATAATATCTTGAGTCATAGTAGTCATATTTCGTTAGTCATTGTCATTGCAAATAAAATTGCAAGACACTTAATTTTTTTTGCTAGAGATTCGTAAAGCTGCAGAAAAATAATATTTTTCTTGAATAAATGTAAATTAAATGTGATCACTTGCTCTGTTTCCAGAAAGATGGCTACTGTAAAGGTCCCCTTTTGTATAATATGCTTGTTAGCTGTAAAACTAACAACTTGCTGATCGAACTTGCATGTTTGTGCTCGTCTTCTGTATGTCCAACAAGTACATTTACTTTATAAACATGCCACGCACGCTTCTAAAAAGATGTAAGTTTCTAAATCAAATTGGGATTCTTGTCTGATGCGATTATTATTTACAACATCTCAACTATTTAAAAAATACATAATATTAGAAATACTAAACTATGAATCTACTCTTTATGATTGTATAAAACAACTACGACCTACAACATATGTACACCAATCAAAGATATACATGATTCGTTCTGTTGTTTTCAGTGTACTTGAGACTTGAGACGCTAAATATCAATTGAATTAAAGTTAATATTTTTCAGGTAAGCATTTTATGATAAACTGGTTCTGTCTTATTTTAAGAGATAATGCATAGTTCTTATGGTGGTCTATTGTATGCAACTTATATATCTGCCAGTATGTCTAGGTAGTCAGATATCATGAATATATTTTGAATACAGAAAATTTCGTTTAGTGGGTCATAGTCATAATAATTGATAATGTGTTGAGGTGTCGCAATAATTCTCTTCCTTCTTTGAAGGATACTTTTGTTTTTTTATTTTGCTTGATTGGGAGACGCACACTTCTTATGAACATCCACTGTCCACAGTCCACACCACACTGTGCACTACAGTACACAGACAGTGCACAGATACATAGGTATATGAATTAGCGTCCACACTCCTCCATCCACCACACACATTTCGCTGTGCTTTGTTTAGTATTGATTTAATGACAAAATAGATAAAAGCAAATTTGACAACACTTGGTATGTGAATGTGATGTATGCAAACTGTAAGTAGGTATTAGTGTAATCTTGCTTCACGATTGCCTTCCAGTTGCACATCAGCATACAGCATATCATGATGTCCGGTTAAAAAACTAACACAGCATTAAACACTTTAACACAACAAACAATTTTCGTTCAATATACCATACCACTCTCTAAATTTAAATGTCAGGGTGGAAAATGGTTAGGTATTATGCTAGTGGCAGCCGGTGCTAATATATTGTAATTCCCATAGGCCAAAAAATCATCCCAAACATGCAAAATGTCGTGCATTGAATTTCTCAAGGCAAAGTCATATCAAGGATTTCCAAACACGGAAAACAACACAATATCATCTTCCAAGAGAATAATATGTTTTATGCATGAGCCCTTTTTCAAAGGGTTATCCGGTGCTCCGTTCTTGCCCTTTTATAACTGTACCAACCCAGTCTGGACTACTTTACCAAAGTTTAAATTAGAAAATATACAATAGATTAAATCAAATATTTATATGTATGAATAAATTTGAGTTTAGGCGAGACGATTGTAAAACGTCTATACATAGGAACATAAACTAAAAGGGCAAGAAGGAAGAAACCGAATTAAATGTTTATTAATGCATGGCTATTGATTTTATGAGTAACGGCTTCTGAATACAAAAATGGAATTACACATGTAATGGAGCTGGAAGCTCACGATGACATTTCTTGGTGTTCCATATTTTTTGTCTGAAACCCCAATAAGACATGACGTGACGCAAACTCTGCTGCAAAAAAGGACACACAAAGGCTGGTGGCAAAATTCATGGAAATTTTTCTGGCGAAAACTATATAATTACCATTAATTACGAATGAGCTATCGCTTTCCCCAGTTAGTTACACGTTATGTCCTTTTATATTACATGTAAATTGTATGCATGAATGAAAGAATTCATACAGTTCACGTTCACCTAAAAGGTCTTTCCTTAAAGCTTCGCTTGGTCAATGCGAATAAATAAAAACTTGCCAAATCATTTTATTATACACTTGAATTTGTAATCACGTAGAATATGCCGTCTGCCCCATATGAAGGAGATTGGTAAGGTAAAGGATATGCATGTTCCATTCACATTCAAGGGCGAAAAGTTATGAAGATTCTGACTAGGGGTTCACTATTGATATATTTTTTACTTCTACATTTCACTGATTGATGTAAGCTGTCTGGTTAAATCTGGTAATGATTATAAACATAACAGCAATTAGGTACATGATGCATTTGCTTTTGACAAGGTATCTTATATCAATATTTAAGGTGTACGTGAGTATGATAGATGTGTTCTATAGGTACAAGACAACGTAAAACAACATAGACCTGTTGGGACATAAACAATACAGGTTTGTATCTTGTCATTGACTTTTTTTCATCTGGAATCTTGATGTTTTAGGAATTTTCCTAATTCATACCTACATAGAACGTAATAAAAAGGAGTTACCAGCAGCCCATCAAGCAAAGAAAAAAGTCATCAACTGCAGAGTTTACTTCCTAACAAAAAAGTGTCCAACAGTTCAGTGCTCACTGTTGATTGTATTCATTCTTCAAATCTCTTTGAGGGTTATATTATGCTTACATCATTGCTACTCATTCAAAGTAAAAAATCTCATTTACGTCATCAGGATTTTTTTTCTTTTTGTGACTCAAACAAAAAATATCGTTTTTATTGGTGGCTATTGAATGTTTTAACATTAAAATATAACACCTTTAAGATTAAAAGCCCCATTAGATGTTCCATATTTTAAAAAGATGTACCGTGTCCATCAATTCATATTAGGGTATATGTAGATATATTTTAGCAGAGTCATTTCACACCACTTTTCTCAGTAATTCCTTTTGTTTCAGTTTTTTCTAAATTTCAAAAAAGTATGCTTAAATACGAGAACAAAAGCATTACATATGACTTCAATTTGGTCACACTCATATTAAACGAATTTCATTGGATCAGAATACAAAAAAAAGTTTGTAAAAAAATGGGGATAGCCAGTACATTCACACATTTTTTTTCGACGAAATATGTTTTTTTTTTTCATTTACTAGCGGAATCTTCATCAAAAGGAAGATTTCAAAATTGGCAAAACTTGCTAAATCTTCATTTCTTTTGTTCAAATATGCGAGCACTTAAATTAAAGGGATAATACATTGCACCGCATATAATATACGCATCCCACCCCAACAATGCAATGTTTAATGGATGTGATGTATGTATGTGTGTGTCTCCTCCTCACATTATAATCTACTCTTGAACAATGTTGCATGACTTTGAAAGAATTAAAATAAATTTTGTGGGATTTCCTATGTTGCAGTTATTCAGCACATCGGAAAACTACAGATCCTACTATCAAAAAACTCGTAAAGCATCATCATCTTGCTACATACACGCTATAATAATGGCCCAGCAATTTGAATTGTGATGAATTCGAATGCGGACCAAGTATTTTGAAGAATACATGAACACGTACCGTGTATTACGAGCATGCACGGTCTACAAACTACAAACCGTGATCACATCACACCACCTTTTGCACACCCTCCATTCTAACCAATGGGAGTGCATTGTGTGGCGAGCAGTACTGGCTACAATTTTGCCCATACGTGGCTAACAGACCAGTGGTCTGCTGGTCGGTCATTTATCCTCTTTCCTTCATTTCTCCCAAAAATACAACCCTATGCTATGCTATTTTTGATGCTTGCAATTTAAGAATACTATAAAAATTTAAGAGCTTGCAACTTGCAATATAAAAATGATCACAATAGCCGACATTATGAACTGTCCATGGTAAAGAAACAATAGAAACATCGAAAATTGGCTGATTTTTTTCTTAAAGTGACCTGACGTGGAACGTTTGCCCAGGCTCATTAAAAACGGATGAAGGAGGATAATATCAACAATCAGTCAGTCAGTCCGTACTCTAGCTCACACTAAAGTTCGCCTTTTTTTACGATTACACTATTTTTGCTTGATAGAAAAACGGTTTGCTGTATAACTCTACATGATATTATTATGTCTGCTTTACATGGAATTTTGCGAGTTGGGGTGCGTCAACCATCGTACGATGATGACTGGAACCTTGCATGTATTCATATTATTATTGGCCATATGATGACGTAACCGAATTTAACTTCCTACAAATATTACCGCAATACCGCAAATGACAAAAGAAGAAGAATATAAACACTTTTATCAACCATGCAAGCGTATAATACGTGCATTTTTATCTTCATCTTTATCACTCATTTCTGCGTCTGATTCTGATTTCGATCATTATCTTTTCGGCAAAACAAAATTCGTTCATACAAATTATATGACTTTGGTATGTGTTGTAGGATCATACGATGTTGCTGTTATTCCCCTTCCCAGTAATGACCTTTCCGAGTCATAAGTATGCTACACCTAATTACAGTCATGCGAAGATGACTTGGTATTTTAAGAATGCTTATCATGAGCATGAGACATGGTGGTTGTTTTTGATTCTTGAAATTTTGCTCAATATATTTAAGAGATTACACGATTAGAGGCTCAAGTACATATGTAATATGTTGTTTTGCAGTCAACGCCCTCAATTTTTTTTGGGGAAACAACATTACATTTTAATACATAGCAATCAATTATGAGATGGTGATATGATAAGATACAAAAAACCCTGTCAACTATGAGATGGCTATGAGTGTTTAATGTACGCACGTACATAATATGTTGTGTGCAAAAAAAAATTCACTGCAGTAGAGCCATCGCATCGCTGTACACTGCTTGATGCTTATATATATACTTGTTACTTGTTTTCTAAGAAAGTGAATAAATGTCATGGTCAAAAAAGTCATAATCTAACTAAAAACCTCATTTTATTCCGACGCATATATAGTCATCACATCATATGATAACGCATTCTTATCATAGTCATTTCATCTATTCGGGAATAAGGCTCGGGCACAAGGGGATAGTACATTGGTTTGGGTTGAGGACAAGGAATCCGAAGGAGCTTGATTATGAAGGTGACAATTGAGAGTACAACAGTTTCTTTTCTGGCTTCGACGATGATGCTGCTGGCTGAGTATACCGATTAGCTACCTAGTTTGTTATTGTAGCGAATGTAGATGCATCATTTTTAATACTCAAGTAAAAAAAATAGGCTGTCTAACGAATTAAACAGAGCAAGATGTATGTAGCGCAAAATAAAAGGTCATTAGGTATAACGTCAGCGTATTATTTTCTTATAGGAAGAATGTCCGAGAATGAACATACGATTTGCTCATTCAGAAAACTTAAATCAAGTTTACCTTTTCCTACATATTCAGTAATTTTCTTGGCTTGCTGCAAAATTATGCTTTAATGTCTGTACAAACTATTTACTACGAAGATTCACTGTACTGTAATGGCAAGACAGGTTTTGAGGTAAACAATTTTTTGTTTTTATTCTATTCTACTATTCTACTTTTATATTGGTCAATAATTGTTTAAATCTTACTTATGACTGGCATTAAGAAACATGATACATTCAAGTAAGGCTTATAAAGCGTCGAATGAAACGTCTTCATCGGTTTTATGATGTGTACAGCGTATGCCAAAATTTCTGTTTATGCGAACTTTAATGCCAATCTCATTCCATCTCGATGGAAAATCCGAAACATCTTCTTCGTTGGTGTACGAAACTTCTTTCAGGATTGCTTACTGGAATCACTGAAACGATGACGTAATTGGAACCACCCAAATGACTAACAAATCAGCTTTTTACCTGCACTGTGAACTATCTCAGGTGATTTTTGTTTAGCCTGTTATATTCATGCTTTTAAGTTTCAAAGACGAATGAAAACAAGATTTGATCAGATCCCCACAAGTGCATGCATACATCTCGTGAAAATCTGCAGGCCAGCTTTGTGAGGTGATGTGTTCCATGCATCTTAGAAAATTAAAGAGATTGTAAATGTTTATATCAATTGTGTCTTTATCTTGGGTACATTATCATACAAGTTTGCCATGTATTTTTAAGGTTCACATTTACAGCAAGTAAAAATTTAGGATGTTACTACAAAACGGCTTATGATTTTCTGTGATTCTTAGTTTAGACTGACTCATTTGACAACAACCACATCACTTCATTCCATTGAAATGAAACATTGTGTATTGTTCTGTATTTTTGGTTTACGACTTACTACGGACGATTACTGACGCTGGTGAAGTCTGGTAATATCTGCATCACATGCCAACCACATGCATTCAAAGTGGCTCAACATCATCCGACAAAAATGCTGCAATGTCTACATTATTATGCATGCATAGAACTCATGCATATTACACTACATTCATTTGATTTAGGTAGGTACGCAATGCCCATTCTATTCATTCCCAAAACTACAGCAAGCAAGCCGGAGGGCTCTGATCCTAATATTATGCCGAATTTGACAAAGACTAATGCTAAATATTCAAATCCATTTATAAATTGAGTAGCTATCACGTTTAGCTAGTCAAACGACAGTGCATTGCGTTGGGTTTTTCACTTCTTTCTAAGTCAAGGCATTTTAACAGCATAGAAATACACAGTTTCTTGTATATTTTTTTTGGCAGTAGTATAGATTTAATGCATGATATGAATTAACATGTTCCCAACGTACGAAACTTGAATAAAACTGCTGAAATGACATGAAGGAGCGAATCAAAATTTTATTTGAAAAAATAAGCCAATCAAGTTAACGCATTTCGATATAGATATAACTTCCCACGAAGAAACTTCATAGGGAACTTTTATATTGACTGTATATCCACATGCATCACACCCAAACCCAACATTTATCTGCATCTCTTCTATTTAGGTTGCTATTAATGATGTATAACAAAGGGTTTAGGGAAAGGTAAGGTAAGCCAGAAAAGAATGATCATCTGAAAATTCAAGTGAACCTCAAACATAACTCTGTTTCTGTTATTTGCTTATGTCATCTTCTTACATAGCAAGTCAAGCTGATGATGAAGAAAGTGAATCTTTTCAGATTACATAACGAAGGACATTTTTAGGTTCATTCTGTATGAACTCATGTAACTACGCTGGACAGTCTGCTCGTGTAACCCCTACATTGTACATACTTTCTTGTTTCGCCACAGACTAGTTACTATTCATATAACGAACACCCAAGTTAAACTTGGTATCAGGCGGCGGATGCGTGATTTCACATAATATGTAACTTGTTACTAGCATTTTCAGCAGCCACCAAAGTAAAATGACTTCTACCAACATCACGCCAGACTCCCATAAGCGTTCAAACAAGAACCACGGAAAACCCAACTAACAGCATTTTGCTTTATTGGGGTTTGTCTACCAGGCACCGGTTCTGTACTGTATTGTACAGTAGAACAAAAATGACTCGGCAACTGACAATATTGTTTCTCATTTTCTAGACAAGCTGATAATTGATAAATGACAAGTTCAAATACGTATAAAATGGACGGCTAACGGTTGCATTTTTTTAGGCAGATGTAATATTTGGAGTGGTTTTTATGATACATTTCCAAACTTGATAAAACTGATGTGATAACCCTGACACAACTGTAACATATACTGTCTGTCACTAGAGTATAATGACTTTTTTGACCTTTAGCAAGGTAAATACACATGACGTTCAATTGACTTAATTAATTGAATCAAATCTACTGGACAAGTAGCATAATTGAAAAAAATGTTTCAAATGATCATTATTCATACTTTTCATAAATGTACTGTGCATTTTACAAGTGATACGAAATTGTCTAGTCAAAATTATCATTTTTCAAAATTATTTCTCATTTTAAGTAGTTTCAGAGATACATAAACTAGTTTTGAGCATATTTTAATAGTGTACGAGGGAACCTTCGACTTTTGACGGGAACTTGGTGCCTTGTACTGTGACGACAATATGGCCCATTGATATTCAAATGTATGCAAGTTGAAGAAAAGGCACTTGATTGACAGATTGATTATCATACAAATCCAATATAAGGAATATCATCAACCAAACTCGCCTTTTATAAACGAAATGAGCGAAAAACTTTATCATTTACAGACAAAGTCATTATGAAAATCTGGAATGTTGTTGGTTGGTCTTGGCATGGTATGCATGGATCAAGGGGTTATTGGTCTTAGACTTCCTTTGAAGGATTCCCAAGAAGGATTCATTGTTAAACCTTCATAAATACACTTTCATGCGTTCTGTTCTAACCCAAGAAGAAATACAAGGCTGGAAACAAATAACAACATGATGAAAAAAGCAACCTGTAAAGTTCTACTTGTACTTGTCTTGAACTTAAAATATTATATTTTTCCTGATAAACGATATCTAACAAGCTTTATAATAATTCCAGCTCCATCACTCTTTAAGAACTAAATATTACTTGTTTATAAATGGTCAGTATTTGTATCTAAGATAGGACGGAGCGTGGCTTAAGATTCATTAAATTATTGAATGTACGTTACTATCGCCTAATAAAAATAGTCCACTGTACTGGACTCCAGACTTTGTGACGTTAATGCAACCACCTTCAACCTTTGACCAGATTATTGAATAAAATCAATACATTCGTCTTATCATCAAACTTCCGTTTCTTACATTTTCATTCGAGCGCGAGTAAATAAAAATAAATGGATGAGCTCTGAAAACGATGTGATGCAATAGTTCTACTTACTAAAAACAGAAACATTTAAAATAAATAAAAGAAATTACTTACTCGTCAGAACGATCCTCCGTGCCACTGTCAACACTGTCGTCACTGGTACAACATTTGTTGTAACAGATTCCACTTTCTGTATCAAGACTGATCATTTTGACAGGTCTTTGGTATTGATATTTTTTAAACACAGTAAATTCTTGACTCACAGCTTAGTTAAAGCGTTCAGTTTTTAAAGTATGCCAACTTTGTACACTTGACAGTTCTCCTTTTTAATACTACTTTCTACAACTACTAATATTACAAATCCACTTTTTTAGAATAGGAATATTAAGGCAGATGATGGCAGGCAATCAAATGACAGTCTGTTGAAAATAGTTGAGCAAATGTTGCTGGAATGGAACGTGTGTATGTGATGCGAAGCTAATGGAGAGTGAAACTGAATTCGGCGTGAGCTGGAGAAGGGAGTGTTTTGATTTGGCTGGAGAAGTCGTTGTACAACCAGTATATATAGAAGACACAAAAAGGTACAACTTGCGCTTGCAATGTCTATAGTGACGATGCCTTGCTCTTATGTTCATTCTGTTCAGTAGACTATAGTTGCAAAGTTACAGGTTTCTTATATTTCTTACCATGTAGCGTATGAATTCTCCACTTGCTCTCCGGCTAAGGCTAAACCCATTTCATTACGTATGATACCACCATTCACTTTGTGCACACCACCACAGCTTATACAGTATAACGATATGTAGGGTAACATGTAGATACGGCACACAATACACAATAGTCAACATCGACTTTTTTTTTACATGAAAGCAGTAATTCCACTGTATGGCCGTAGTATGTTCTTCTGTGTGACGATGATAAAATATGGCATGAGCTGATAGGATGGGAATTTTTACTTTACCTTGTCTTCTTCCATCACCACGATTTCCAAGCAAAGTACATTTTGCAAAATGAATGAAGTTTTAGCATTGCAATTTTTTAAATGACGAAGAAGAGACTATCATTTGGTACAAGAGTTACATTCATGTTTAATTCAAAGCAATTGTGTATGAACATATTACACGATTTTCTACCGACACTTCAATTTTTTTATACGAGAATTATTGAATTCACATGGTGCTACTGAATAGTAATTTAAGTTGCTTGCGTTGCTGAGAGGAGTGAAATAGCATGGGATCTCAACGTGATCGTCGCCTCTGGTTCGACGGATGGATGAACGAAACGGCACACACGTAGTAAATTCATGAGAGAACAAAATCACTGCAAGTGTAAACCTGCCAAGCCAAGGTTTCTTCTTAAAGTGAAAACGATGATTATCGCATGGAATACCAGGCCACCACCAGCTTTTTGTCACGAGCATGTATGTCAAGTCAAGTACCCACCCACCACCACAAACCACGCTTCCGCAAAGTGATAACAATTAAGTTGGAGTAAAGCTAGAATGCGAATGTTCGTAGTGACAGAATAAGTCTACCTACCTGTTACTTTACTTAGCTTAAGGTTATTGTTCCATAACGAAGCATAGTAATTCTGTTAAGATTCTGTAGAGTTTTTTGAACAGCTTTTACATTACTGGTTAATTAGTGATGAGATGGTGATGATGAAATCATTTTACAATTTGGGTTTTGACGCGATTGTCTTTTTATAATGAGGGACATTTGCGTACATTTCAAGGCATTTCCCATGCAAATATTATGAGCAAATATGAAATTACAAACTACTGAACAAAATATGAAACAATTATTTGTGAAGAGAAGGCAATCAAGAAAAATAGTTCATGCAGTGTTGACGCACAAGGCAGCATATAATCGCACCGAACAAGACTGAGAAAATTTAAAATGATCGTACCATCCATCCGGGGATTTACAAAATTGCCATTACATCAGAAGCTCTTATGCATTTTAGATATTGTTTTGAAACGGTAATTGCTTGAAGCTTTTCAGTGAATGTAATGTTTTTGAAACATAAATTTGTGTTATGCTTTGTTTTACATGCCTGATGACGTCTGTCCGTCAATACGATATTCCGCTTACAAACGGCTTGATATGGTGAGCTTTATCTTTAAAGATTTCACACGCATATTTGTATTCAGACTTTTTTTTTGGAACCAAAATAAATAATACCACATTCATTTAAAAAAACGAATTGCATAAATCGATCTCATGATCAGTGATCCAGATGGGGAAAATAACGTACAAATTTGTTTTTATTGCCTATTGAATTAAGTATGTATAAAAATGTTTTTCGCAATATTTATGTTGCCTGTCTGCATTTTTTCCTTGATGTGTAGTTGATCATAACTGACCTACCTAAGCTTTACTTTGATTAGATAATTGTTATTCTCATCTAAATTTATATGCCCACGAAAACCAACGTTATTTTGCAAAAATATGATTACACAGATAAATGTACGCATACAAAAACTCCAAAATTATATATTTTAAGCACGTCCTTCACCCTTAAGAAAATCGGTACTTTGAAATAAATTTAACGATGTGCACAATGCTTAATTGGTATCAAAACAATTTTTAAAAAACAAAAATATTTGGAGCAATATTCCATGCAATAATCATCATGATTTTAGTTCTCTCAGTTTGCATGTAATGTACGGAAATTGTAAACATTAAAAGTTCATTTCATGTGGATGTGAAGTAATTGCAATCCTGTTCAGTACGATTCGCAATCTAGTCATTATTTATATACTGAAGTAATTGCAATTGCTGCTCCAAAATTTCCCGATTTCCTACTTCCCATGATTTGAATTAGGAAATTTAATTAACATTTTTAAATATATTGTTTGCTTGTTATTTTCCATTTTTATATGTGGTTTATGTACTGAGGATTCTGCTCAAGTATTTACAATAAGTAATCTAGGAAGGAACAAAATGGAATTCTTCTACATTTCGAATTTTCTAATGAAATATTTAAAAAATGGGACTTTGTGACTTAAAAGTTAAAACGAGCCTTTGTTTATGATTGGACTACAATATTCTACCTAACCGCATAGTTTCCAAACAATCGGTAAAATACCGTTTATTGAAATTTACTATTTAAATGGCAGGGCTACCTATTATTCTGAATGTGAATGCCATATTCATATTACGTAACATATACACGAGCTTTTGCTGGCTATATAAATCAATCTTGTGAAATCACACGGTATGTACGTAAATACAAAACCAGCCTTCATTTCGTATTTCTCCACGTGCAAGTTTCGTCTTAAAACTATCGTCATCTGAAGTTCAAAATATTTATTTATCTAATACGTGAGTTTAGGAATTTTGACTTTAAGAAATTCCTCAAAATAACCGTTTTGACATGAGATGATAATCCAACGATGATAATTTAATTGTCACCATATTTTTTTAAACAAAAACTGTCATCTGGAATTTGTGGTAGTGGTAGACAAGTTTACAGACTACAATACAAGTCAATGTGGCCACTGACCATTACCATTGTACTGAACAACTGATCATGCTGGAAACCACAACTTACGTACTATATGAGCAACGTGATCTGCATGAAATCGCATGCAAAACGCTTGATATTTTGATACACGATGCATGGCTCATTGCATGGCATCAATGTCAGCATTTTTGCATGTGCACTTCATCTGCTTCCTCATCCTGATCCTGGTGCATATTGATACATTTTGTTATCATTAATTATTATAATTTTTAGTTTACATTCCTGTCTTCAATAATTAGATATATATAATACTGACTGGTTAACTGACATTTTTGTAAAACGTGATATGTCAATCGATAGTATTTAATGTACTGAACAATGTCTACATTGGCACTTCTCCCAGACTCACACCGTTTCCGAGATGATGTACCCAGAGTTTATACAAAGCATCCAGCTGGATTCACCAGTCACTTCCACTGTTACCAGGCATTTGTCAAAATCCAGGCAGTGGGCACGTGAATGGTACATGCACCGGAACGAAATCAAACAGGTTTCACGGAAATTGCGTAACAACTTGAATCGACTTAAATATTAATACTATTAACTACTTTTGTTCGTGTATTTATAGTTTTATATGATAAAATGAAACTTATTAAATGCGTGTGAAAATCTGAATAATGAGTACTTCACCACATGGAAGCCACATGAACAACCTGTCTCTTACCACACATTTGCGTCGGATGTTTGCATGTGAAATACGACATGTCAAAGCTGTTTAATAAATGAACTCTTTGTCATATTGCACTACTGATTCCAACAATAAATTCTCGTATACATTCACAAAGTTTAAACAGTGACAACTCGACAAGTGACTACATGATGGAAGCATAATAATGAGTATCCTTCTCAGTATGTAGTTATTTTTCAAGCTAATGTTACCCATAAACGTTATTGTTCTCATTCTTAAGATTTACGTATATAACGACAAAATTAGAATTGTCTTTCCCTTTAATTATTTATTGACATGAAAGCAAGCATCCAATATCATTTCTGGATTGGCCTTACTCAACGAACCATCAACACAAATAATAGCACATAGGTACATACATACATATTTCCTTCGGAGAAGTCCATTGAAAACATGATCATCAAACAAACAACAACATGTTAATCGCAACAATTATCCATCATTATTTTATGATGTTTAAATGCATGGATGATTGAGTACTAATTGTATTTGGTTATAACAATCTGTATTTTTATAAATTACATGCATCCTGCATTTTAGAATGCATTATTTGTAGCATTTATTTAACTTACAAGTACAAGGCTTATGACTAACTGAGGGAGTTAGACTTGTGAACGAACGAACAAAGTGAACGAAGAGAATGTAAAAGACTAGTTTGGCTGCATAGTCAATAATATGATAGTAATTATAAACCATTGTCTTAATTTAAGAAAAGAAGAGTCACATCTTGAACTGATACACTTTGTTGCCCAGAAAAAATACATTTATCAAGAAAAGTAGTGCGGTTACATTCATCAGTATTTTTGACGTAAAACTACTCTAGCATAGTCCTTGTTAGCAGTACGTAAGCAATTTATTGAAGATGCATTATATTTCTAGTGTGTGCCTAATAACATATTGATAGACAATTACTACATTTATCTTCAACAAAGTATGGTTAACAATAGAATAATTATCTATTAAATATAAATTTTACCGTACCACCGTGGGAATTTATTATGTGGAAAACCCGTACGTTGTATCTAGAGGTTAACAGAGGTTCTGAACTTTTTTCTGCTATGCTTTCATAGACCTCTCTGACTCTCTAATCACTAGTTCATGCATTACTGAGTGACGCTATACCTGTAATTGGCAAGATGGCATAGCAACTACAGCAAGCAAAAGACAACCAACTATTTTTTCTGGGATTTTCGCAGATTTTTTAGCCAATTTTCTGGTGCGTATCATCGCTACTGAAGTAATGCATCACATTTCAATAGATAAGTGAAGAAACTTACATAACATAAAAATATATATGTACGTCTCAAAATAATTTTGAGTCTCGGCAGACCGTAAAAAAATCATTTTTCTTATTTTTATGACCCTTTACAGAAGTCAATCGGACTGCAACAAGTTCCAAAAATATTATTCTCAGCAAACTTTATTATTTCAGTTTTCGTGAATGCTACGTAGGTATCTAATTGTTTTCACAATATTGTTTGAAAATTTCTGACGATTTTGTCTCGTGCGATGAAACCACATTTTACGTTAATAAGCTAACCACAAACTAGATAGATGCATACCTACATGATCTACCTGATCCATCCTAATTGCGTCCTAGCAAATTATATCGTTGCACTTAGATGAACAAAATGGAAAATTATCTTCGGAACACAATGATTTTGTATTGTAATCAGATGCGCTTACCATGAAATATCGCATGATGCCAAGTTGATTTTGGCAATAATTCCAGAATGTGCGTGGAGGTATAGTTTTTGAGGAAAAGATTATACATATTTTATGATTGGTTTACGCTGTGCTAAACAAAACTTTTCCAGCATTCAATAATGATGTTCAATTTTTTTTAGCTCTATCTAATTCTCTGTCTTTGCGAATTGGAACTAACAATAGGAAAAAACAATGGAATAGCAAGGAAGTCTCTTATCATATCACAATTTGCAATTAAAATAGTCTATAATAGTTATATTATAGTTATAATATGCACGTATTTTGTACTTTGTACTTGCAATTTCAACCGATGCATATTGCTACATATGGGAAACATGTGTGGGGAAATTTGAAGAAAATCGTAGATTCGACGTATTTTTACTACTTGTTCCATGAATATTTATTTCTACTTTCTGGTTTAGTTATTGTGCTAATTATTTTCTATTTGTACTCAATTTATCTAGATTTTTTTTATCCCATATCATAAAGGATGAATGACGCAAATATAACTTTTTAAATATTTCGTAATATCGCAAATATTCTTACATCTTATGCAATCGGTTCTGTGAAAACTATGAACTTCAAGCCTGTTGAAGTGCAAACTGTAATTAAAAAATGATGCAAAGTTTGTATAAGACTAATAACCTTTTAGAATCAGACAGCAATAAAAGGTGATTTCGTTACTGTCGGAAAGTATTTTCAAGCTCCATTAAAGTAAAGTAGAATTCCTTATTAGGTATAAATGTGGTTTGCACTTTCTTGTCTTATTTCGCAAGAATTTGAAGTATAAGATTTCACCTAGAATGTATTTTGTACAAAGTTTCGGCACCTGTACATCTCGTGATACATTTTTATCGTTTTAACCTTAATTAATACTTCTTTGTCGACTTTTTTGTATGCTTCAAAGTTACAAAGTATTCTGCTAAAATGGGTAGATTTAATTGCTTGCCTGTTTGTCATAAACTCAGAAACATGAAAAGAATATTTCGCAATTCAAATAGTTACATCATGCTGGATAGATTTGCTGAATCTTTATAGTTCTCGAATGAACAATCACGAGCCAAGCAAAAAAAGAGATTGGGATCGTTAAAATGGTGAGTAGCATTTAATTATTTTTATCGGCTGACTAGGTTGGGGTGGAGAGTGGAGAGTAAACTCCCCATAACGAGATCATACGCGATATGTGGTTATAATGTTCAGTTAGTATATTCTAAATTTATTAAAAATCAATCCGAGCTAAAAGTAGAAGAAGCATATTTCGAAAGACAGGAAACGATAAGTATCAACTTTAGAACTAAGGTAACTTCACATTTTGCCTCACATACTGGTAAAATACAACAAGAGGTATATGTAGGTAGGTAGAGCAGAATATAGAAAAGGATGCTGATGCTTGGGAATCTTGGGACATTAGTAAAGTGTGTTCTTTTGAATTAATGCTCGTGGGAATCCCGACAAGACATAATTTCTCGTTTTTATCTTTCGATAAAACAATCAGGTATGCTGTGCAACAATCCATTCTTTGAATTTATCTCGATTGTTGAGAAATAGTTCCCTATTCCGGTTTTCCCCGTGTATTGATCTGATAATAATTGTCGGTTATAAAGCTGACATTCTCATGTAAACTTAACTGTCCGAGTTGCTATTTAACTACAAGTATAACTATAAGTATATTAACGCAATCTGTACAGTTGCTGAATTAGTCAGCTTAAGAATGATTAATTTTAGAAAGGTAAATTAGATGAGAAATTGTTTGACAAAGCACTGAACACTGTTAGAAGTTAGAAAACCATCGCTTCGAATCCATGCCATCCGTAGCATTTAAAACAACTTCTTGTGGACATGAAGATGTTCAGCTTGGGATTTTGTTTCGTATTTGTTAGATGTCGACATTGTGCTGCTACTAAAGTATCGCTAGCAAAGAAACGATGTTTCTAGTTTTCCGGCATCCTGCATTATGATACATGACGTTTAATGAAATTCAAACACTTCTGCTTAATATCCCACTTCGTTAACTTTTTATTTTTGTCGAATCGAATAGAATTAAATGAGATCATCTTCACATTGGTCAATTTTATTAGAAAATTGTTTACTCTAAATTTTCTTTTAATCGAAACACAAACATTGAAGTTAATTTACAGCATAAAATGTTCAATTTACTTTTAATTTCTCCCGGTTGGTATCTTCTTCGAATTGCCTTGTCGTATGATTCTATAAAATGCAACAAAATATAAAAAAAACAAGTGGTGCTTCATTTTGAATATTTCAAATTGAATTTAGCATGCAAATTAATATTTTATACTGGCGTTTGCTTGCATGTAGTTTGCTGTAATTTCCAATTTTTCTTTTTAGAATATCTTTATTTTAGTTTTTGTGAATTCATGACCGATGGGAAAAGGTAGTATTATAATATGTCCTGCCAAGCTCGTGAATTGGTACCCTTTTTGGATACTGCACCAACTTCTCTCTTCAGTCTTCATGTTTTTCTGCAAATCGTTGACTCACAAGTAACTTAAGTCAGTCAATTCTTTTCTCTGTCTCTTCTTTTTTGGAAGTTCACTTTTGGGAGTTGCTCAAAGCTCGTTAATTTTGCTCCAAACTTACCTCATTAGTATTCCATGGACAGTGGATTGTGAAATTCTATGTGTATACTAAAAAATCAATATGGACATGTTGTTCCGTCCTTTTCTTGTATGTACACCACCATAACCAAAGTACACACACAACTCTCTTATTCTTGCTTCTTATGTAAACTTTTTAGTTTTTCTCCCTCCTCAGGATCATCTTTTGTTTCTCAGTGTTTTCTACATGGACAATGCACAAAAGTTACACGCATACTTTTCCTTCAAGTACCACACGACAATATTAGACATCCGTTTCGTCTGTTTTCACTCGAACCGTAGTAAGTGAAAATAGATAGTTGCAACTGTATAAGTACCCCAGGAGCCAGCAGTACTGCTTCTTATTATCTTTAGGGAATAGCATGACTGCATAATATGCATGTTCCTATTAAATCTCTACTCTTAAGAAAAAGCACATATTTTCTAAGAGAAGCAAAATTTTCTTGCCTTTGAAAATCCATGGAACAGATGAACACGAGCAAACATTGCTTAAGGCTATAAAGCAGTTGGACACTTCTGTCGCTTGTATGACTTTATAACTGTATAAAACTCTAGCTCTAGTTATACTACTGCAAATAGGACTTGAGCTGCACTACCTTATTATTAGTTGCTTCAACTAGTCTACAATAAATGTATACATATCTGTTCTGTTGACGCGCTCAAAGAGAACAAAATAGCGAAATAAGTGTACATAACATGAGCAATAGCTTGGATGGATGGTGGTATATACAAAACACGCGTACGTGTTCTCATTTTCTCTACTCTGCTTTCCAGTTCTCTTTGAATCTTAGCAAATCAAGTGAAATTTTCAAGTTGTTCCTCTTGAGATATCTTTGCTTGTGACTGTGTATGTGTGTGTGTCTGTCCTTAGTCCTTATGTCTCCAACGTTGTTCTGGTCTGCACGCCACTTTCTCCGCCATCCAATTTTATGCGTTTGATGTTGTGTACAGTGTGTGGAGAATGCTCTTATCATTTTCCTTCATATTAGTTTGGATTTCTTCCTGACATTTCACAACAACAACAGCAACCTGCTTGCTCCAAGAAATGCTTTATATAGTCTAGGTCTAGATGATTTTGGATGTATGTTGTATCTTTTGCGTGAGCTTTACTCTTCATCAACGTCATCATCATCGTCCAGCACACGATATGAACACGTAACGTTTCCTAAAAACGAGAGATGCTTCCAGCAAGATTCTCTCTTGGTAATCGCACCCTTTCTTGTTACTATCAACTATCATTGTAAGTGTACATGTTTCTTTTTCTCCTACCTTCCAGAGAGACTCAGCTCAGTAGTTATTTTCTCCACTCTCGTACTGTATTACTTGAATGTGACGTAGTAGCAGCAACTCGATAAATTGCTTGTATTGTCGTGTCATTTCAAGTTTGTATTTTATATTATACGCTTGATAGAGAGTATGAGTGAAACACTGTCTTTGTAGAAATCTCAAGGCTCGCATTTTTACTATTACGAATTCATGGAAGCTGGTTTTCACAAGTGATGGGAGAAGAAGGAGAGATAGGAAAAGAAATGAGTTCTAGTTTCTGTTTTCTGCTAGTGTGGTAGGTAGGGTACGTGTGCATGCATGCATGCAGGCATGCTAGGAAATAGGGAAAAAGCCGAAGGAAAGGAAACCTTCGTGAAATGAAACGCAAAAGACGAAGTAAAAGCATCAAGGAACGGATGAGAGAATGGACGACTAATGAGGTAGCGGAAACAGGCGATTTAATCAAATTAGACTCATAAAGTCTCTGTTAATTTTGCTTTATAACAAGTCAACCGAATCCCTTAAACTCATGTTTACTCCACGAAGAAGAGAGGTACGGATACTTTAACTGCGATTTTTTACTTGCTTTGACAATTTTGGTGCCAACATGTCGTACATGCATATTTGTTGCACTATGAAACGACATACATGCTTACAAAAATTATTATTATTATGAAGTTGGAGCTAATGGCTATGTGAGAACAAGCCATTTTTGTCAGCAAAAATGAAGAAATTCGTAAAGTGTAAACACATTACCGTAAATATTCAAACGAGCTGTTGTACAAGGCAAATTGAATAAAGATATGTATTTGAGTTCCCATAAAACTAGATGACTCCTACCATTCCCTCCCTAAACTTTTTTTTGGGTGCAATGCAATGATAATATTTTTATGCGAAACTTTTCTCTACGCCTTTAATGGTTCCGATTGGAGGACGTTTTTGTATTTGGCAAACGCTTGAAAGAAGGAATAATGATTACGTATATGTACTACTCAAGAAGCAACCTTAGTACACTTGAAGTAGGTCGGCTTGATAACTTTCCGAGCAAGATATTTTTATACACTTTCAATGATAACAAGAGCCTTTAATTGAGCTAATGACGCAGGAAAGTGAAGTGGTTGTAAATAGGCAGAAAAATGAGCAGAAAGAGAGAGGGAGAGAGCTGTTGAAAAAATAAGTGAAACAAAAATAAGTGGAACAACTTGTTTGTCTAAAAACAAGACATGAAACAAACATAAAAAATGCACGAAGAATTACCCTTTGAAAGTACAAATTTTAACAACTGCTTGGCTTAAAATATGTGTGTGCTTGAAGTAAGGTACGTTTTCTACTTAAGAGGAAAAATAAATTTATCTTTTTGAGTGTCCTTATGAGCAAAATAGAGACATACAAAAAATAATACACTTTAAAAACCATTTAACTTGTATATAACATTATACTGCAGCCTGCTGTATATCTGTACACCTATTTTAGTCATTGTAAGTGTAACATTACTACCTTGATATGAATCATCATCATCTTATCCTAAAGAACTTCATCCAAAAGCAGTGAAGTATAATGTAACGTGTCTGCACACACGTGTATTCGCCAAGTGGTGAGTGGAGAGGAGACTCTGTCCGTTTTCACTGCGTGATAGTATCTCTTGGAAAGAGAGAATTTGGGGAAGAGAGTTTATTTTCAGGAAGCTCATAGACATCTAAAAGTAGACGAATGTACATTCATACACATTGCACTTGCCACTTGAACTGTTCTCCACTCTTCACTTTTGTGCTGACAGACCGAGTTTCGTCCGAGAAGACAATAGGCTTGTGATGATGTTGATGACGACGATGATGATCCAGATCATGATGATGGTCATGCCATAATAATATGTTCTTGCTGGTGGTTATGCTGACGTTGTTCACTACTAAAAAACTTGCAAACCTAGCCACTGACATGCACTGCAAGCAGGCAAATACAATGGACTAGTGTGCACTTTATATCAAGAGAGGAGATGAGAGAGGGAGAAAGAGAGGAAGGAAACCTTTGGTGTTCTACAGCTGCCTTTTATGTTTCATAGTTATTTGTGGATTCTATCCTCACTCAACTCTTTTCTTTATTTTCTCCTTTTCATTGTACGTATTGTTACACTACCACCCCGTACCACACCACCAGCACTTTTTTCTAGTTCGATCGATTACTACTTGGAGTCTCAAAAGGAGAAAATATATAAAAAGTAAGTTAGACGTGAAGATGCCCAGGGAAAAGGGATAGGAAAAGCTTTCGAAAACATAAGAACCTTTTCATGTGGTTGTGAAGAAGATTGTCCGAGAGAGAGGGGAAGTGGGAGACCCTTTCTAAAAAAAACTGGAAAGAAATGTGGACCAGTTGTGGATCTGTAACAAACGCACGGCAATTTTACACGATTCTTCTCCAACTGTAATGGATAGGTCATTCGTTCCTCTCTCTTGTGATATATATGAATTGGGAAAGTTGTATCAAATGTTTTGTATTGCTTGCTTCTGTTGGCTTTCATTTTTACGCCATATTTGTCAGTTGGATTCGACATAATTTTGGAAAATCGTTCACCGCTGTCTGCAACAACATGCTGGATTTCATTTTTTTGTACTGTCGTAAGCGTTTTCATGTTGCCAGATATGTTAGAGGCTGTAAATATGATATTGGGTGGAATAGACATTTCGGATTATTGTGTGGGTGCAAAGGACCTAAAAAGGATCATAACATTTTCAGGGCATCGTAATTAAAGATGATTGTTTTGATATGATCTGTTTGAAAGACTGTTTTCTCTTTCTCCTTTTGTCTGTATTGCGTTTTCACTTATAGTACGAAAAAGTACGTTGTGTATAAATGTCTAAAATAGGCATTCCAAAGAGATTTGTTTCCACAAACCCAACCACAAAACTATATAATATTGATACAATAATCATAGTTAGTAAACTTTAAAAAAAAATATCGCAAATTTCCAAAAGAAAACTCACAATTTTCAGTCGAACAGCAATTCCATACAGATGTGTATTGACAATATAATGAATGCATAACTTTTGATTTAGCGATTTCTGACTAGGTTATTTTAGTGAGCAGCACTAGTTAAAACATCGTTGGAGAATGTGGAAAAGATTCACAATTTTTGGATAAATTACGTGATTAAACTCATTTTGAATGTTATATAAAAAGCGTATAGTTAAACAACTATTAGGAATAAAGATTTCCGATTCTTTGAAAAATCCTATTCACACTATTTACCTAAATGTTTACTATAAATGTTCAAGCCAATATGGCACGAAAGTTACTTCTTTGGTCCTTTGAAAGAGGCTGAATGGGAATGGTTCACACAAAGAAAAATCATTCGTGTTTGTGAGTTTTTCTCAAATGTGTTTATGTAGGTCTGTTTTGTTGTGCAATTGTACTTCATCGGCGGCCGAACGGATTGACACAGCTACCGTGTCTGGAATTTTGATTTTCGATTGTATATGTTTGAGCATTCTTCCTCTGTATGTTTTTGTGTTGATGTGTGTACAATGTGTATGTGTATTTTACGGAAACATTTTGATTCAAAAGTTTGAAAGAATCAAGAAACACGGTGGCGTACTTGCAAGCATATTTTTACAACTTTCACTTACTTTTCTGTTTGTTTTTCTTGTGCCGCAGTAGGGAACTAGTTTATGTAGGTGTGTGTGTGTGTACATTTGGCGTGGGACTATGCAAGCCATATTTTTTCATCAATTGTTCAACAGTTGCTTGTCATCTTAAGAATGTACAATATGTACATACATAAAAAGCAGGAAATCATTGAATGTTTACTAAAAGAGTTTTTATTTTTGAGCACGTTGTCTGAATGAAAGATGCGTAACAGTCATCCACAAATTTATTTTGACTTTCCCTTTTCTATTTGATCGTCAAACTGTTGTGAAAAAGCCTAAAAAAGGAAACATTGGGCTCCAGAATATGGTGTTTGTTGCGTTGTTAGTGAAAGGTGTCCGCACCCACCATTCAGTTTATGACTGACGAGGCTGACGAGTGTAATTTGAAGAACGCTGTCACACAAAAAGCCATCCACCCTAACACAACCATACCATCTCGGAAAATTGAACATATGTACTTTATTTCGCTTTTTAAATTTACAAAGCACTACTTTTATGCATTTTGTAAGATTCCATATTCATATGCTTACTTTGAATCACATACATAAAATCAACAACAATTGAACGGATGCTATTATTAGCGTATGCTGTGTTATAAAGTGAAAGATTTATTTTTTCTACATTTTTTGTGCCAGCTATGTATATATGGTACCCCATAACCATTATACTTTCAAAGCAATACGGTCGTAGTAAAGGGAATAGTTTGGCAATGAACATGAACATGGCATATATAAAGCTTGACGTTCATTGATAGTATTGCTAGTGACAATATACATTGGTTCGCCGATGTTCCCAGTACTTTTACGGTACGATGTCATTCAATAATAGTTTGTAAACCGATTATGGTGAAGGGGGATGCAACCGATTTGCTTAATAATTTTCCGGCTACGCCATCTTTCCTATCATCATCTGCCGTGTTATTTATGAGAAAAGTACATTTTGGCATGCGTCTTTGTAGAACTTTTGAATGATAATTTTATGCCCCGTTGAATTTCCATAAGCTTTCAAAGGTTTTGAAACTGCACTGAACAAACACACCAACAAATTGTGAAACGTGATTGTAATTGTGTCTCAATGGGAAAGGGACAAAGATGAGATGAGAATAAATAATTTGGACAGACAGTGAAAGCAGCAGTTTCAATCGATTTTACCTTGCCATTAAAATCAAGAAACTTTCCTTTTAGTTCAGAGTTTATTTTCATTAAAATACATATCGATTACAGAAACTGAAAACAGGGCTATAAAATCGAAAGTGAAAATTGGTTTTATTGAGAACGGGCACATAGATGTTGATAAGGTTAATTATTCCTAAAATTAGAACTTTTGTTTAAGTACCAGCTCAGCTCATTCATAAGAGCCATTGATTAAAAATCGCTGAAAATGATGCCAAGAGAGAATTAGATTTCTTTGCAAGTAACGCCGCTCTTTCCTGTAAAAGTTTGTTAGACATCGAAATTTTTTAATGGAGTTATTTTTTTTTACGTATTAAGTACTACAGTTATAACTGTTATAAGTAGATATTTACCATGATAGAGAAAGTGAACACCGTATATATGTATACTGGTTGAAGTAATGCTATAAATCTACATCCAATGCATGACACACACAATTGGGGCAAGTCGAGCTGTTTTGAAGCCCCAGGTAGCCAACCCCCAAGTGCCGTTTCAATGAAAACATTGACGCATGCAATAAAATTACCAAGTTGGCAGTGGAACTAGGAGGTGGAACGCGATGACAAGTGGGTCTGAAATGCGTATCCGTTGAAACCTCTGTTGAACTGTGGAATGGTGGGGGCGACAAGGCAACAATGAGCGAAGCTAAACTGATAACTGTTTTTAAATTTAGCTCTCCTCGGCAGCTCTGGGACTTTTTATAAGTCTCTCTAGTTACAGCAAAGTCTGACAATTCTAGATAACATTCATAAAGCGATGACGACGGCTGAAGAGTACTTGTCACGACTCGAGTGAATCTAGATAAGAAGCGTACAAGGTTTAGCAACTTTTTAGTGCATTCCATTAGTACTTGAAGAAATTTTTCTCATCATGTGTAGAGTGAGAGTGAGTAACTACTAGTTCTGCTTCCTCTCATTCTTTTTTTTCTTCAAAAAGTACAAAGATGTGAAAAGATAGGGAGATGATGATGCATTCACCTCTTGCGAGAAGGATGTATCGTCACATGCATATTTTTCTGAGAGGCAAAAAACTCTTCTCGTTCGTTGTGATCCTCATCTAAATTCAGGCAGAGTAGGAGAGGCACAGGTCCTATAAAAGCAAGTACAAGCCAATGTAGCAATAAGCAAGGCAAAAAAAGAGAATGTAATGTAAGTACTCCTCCTTTGCTACTGGGTGATGGTTTAGTAGTTTTGGTACTTTAGGTTTAGGTACAACTCTGGCGTTGGTGGTGCGTGGTAGTTTTCGTTCGTGATGGTAGAGGAAGACGAGTGGAAAATTTGCATGTACATCTGATTTTGTCAGAGACAGCAGCATGAGGGAAAGTTGATTTCATTTTTTCTCATCTTTTCATATTTTCTTTTCCAACGAAGAATTACATAAAGGTTCAGCAGTTTTCCAGATAAGGATTACAATGGTTTACGGTTGAGTTAGAGGAAAAGTAGGAGAAAAAAAAGGGGAAAAGGGAAGGAAGAGAGATAGGAAGAAATGAAAATATTGTGTATGTACTTGTTAACTACGCCTATTATGCATGTTCTGTTCTGTTTGAACAAACTTCAGAATACACAACTCATCATCTCTAGCTTGGTGAAAAGAATAAATTAAATTATTCAAATTTCAAATTTTTTTCTTCAAGAATCAACCTGCCTACATTTGACATTATTATTTCATATTGTGTATGTAAAAAAAAATGTATTACGTATGTGTGTGTCGTGTTTGGGCGCACATATGTGCAAACATATTCAATACAACGGCAATGGCAGCAGAGGGCCGATTCTTCTTATGACAAATGTGGTCTGGAGCTGAAGGAGAAAAGTGAAAGTCTTTTGTTTTTTGAATTTTCATGAAGCAGAAAAAAAGGAGGAGGAAGGCAAGAATGACTAAAGCCTGTATGATTGCTTGCGGGTTCATGATGATGATGGTATTGCATGCATGCAAAGCTTGTCTTCACACAACTCTCAACCTTCTTTCTATAGTTTTGCGGTAAAAATGAATCCTTTGTCATTTCAATAAAGAGGCTCTTGAGATGAGAAAGATACCCGTTGGACAAAGATAAAACAACTTTTTTTCTTCTTGACGACTGTTAGCATATTATTATTATTATTCTCATACACAGAATTTTGTTCAACTTTCATACAAATATATATATACGTGCTTGTGTAATGCAGTCTTTTCCTTTTTTTGAGTAAATTTATCCTGCTTTTTGTGCTTTGGGTTTAACAAGGGAAAAGTACAATTTATCCTTATCAAAATGCGCTTTGAAACGACGAGTACATCAGTAATAGCGACTTTCCCTTCTTTAGTATTTGTTTTTACTGTTTTTCATACACAGTACACAATTCTTCATTAATCACGAGTTTGGGTTGGATTTAATACCCAGTCAGATTGCATGCATGACTTAAAATGAAAATAACGTCTGTCTACTTATTTTTTATATGGATAATGTTTGACAATGTATTTATAAAAAACTACCGATAAATATGTATTTATAGTGCTTAAGTATTTAGAACTTTTGCATCTATTTAAATGATACAGCAGCATTTTCATCCTCAATAGAATACTTTGCTTTTACTCCAGGGCTGTATGCACCTCGATGATACTTTAGTTTGTGTCTTACAACAACAAAAATGACGGAAGCTAATAAAATGAGGAAAATCATTGTTCCAACTGCAGTCAGGATTATGATCCAGTAGGTGTCTAGATTTTAAAGTTAGATTGCGAATATTTAAATACTGTTTAATTATTAAACTAGAATTTTACTGCCAATTTACCAGATTCCATATCAGGGCTATGCCGATTAGCCAGATGCACCGGGACGTTTTTCGTTCCATATGAGTTAGAAATTACCAACTGGAATTCACGTCTGTAGTCCTCCTCTTCCAAATTCAATATTTCAAGGGTTGAAGAGTAACTGTCATTCTAAAACAGACACAACCCAATATTTACGAGAAATCTTTCAAGTATTTCGTCAAGAGGGAGAATAACGCTAAATCTAGCAATGGGAATGTCAAATGCAATACACACTTCAAATCACACTTGTATCCCAAAATATATCTACTTGACATCTTACCTGAGTACGGTTTAAATTTGTTTTGTATTTAGTGTGATTCTCGGGAATGATAAAAGATGAACCAGTTGCAGGATCACACTGCAGATACCACGAAATATTAGGTTTCGGATTCGCCATGAATTCAACTTCGATTATAAGACTGTTAGATTCAGTGACATTTTGTGTGAAATTGTTAATTGTAGACAACATTGGTCCAACTAATAAAATTAGTTAAAAGTTAATTAGAATCCCTGGAATTAATACATTTAAAGTTTAGATAAGTCTACTTATGATCAATTATACATGTTATGTCGATTGGAAGAAAGGTTGAGGTGTTATACTCCATAGAGTTATGCCAAAACTTGGCAGTGCAAACTAAACGCTTGCCATTGTCTTCAGGCTTAAAAGTATAATTGGACTGTCTGCACATTTGCCCATTTTGCAAATATTCTTTCACCAAATTCATTTCATGAAGTAATGATATTATTCGATCTTCTGCAAATACACAATAACAAATATAAAGACTTTTTTTATTATATAAATTGATTTATAAGTACGCAGCAGGTGTTTACCCCATTGAATGTCAAGTTTGACAGATGTGTTATTGGCTTTCGCCTTAATACAGCATTCAATGTCAGTACTTAAAGGGGATGTTTCATTAAAAGTAAGTCCATTCGTAATGTTTGGATTTGTGAAAAAAGGTTCGACAAAGGGACTAGAAGTAGGTTCCGTGATATTTAATTGACCAATCCATGTGCTATTGTCAACTCCAACAAGAGTACATTCCCATTTCGCAAAATGAAATTTAGAAACATTATTTATAGAAATGGAACAATCTCCTTTGTCGAATCCAGTCCCGGAGTATTTGTATGTGCAGTTGCAGTATGAGTTATCTTGAAACGTTTCGCGAAGAAAATTCTTGACGTGAATAACGTATCGTTCGCCATTTGGCCTAGGAAATCGTTCCCATCGACAAGACTGCAAAGCACTTGGACGGCCTGTGTAGCAGGAAATATTTGTAGATTTTCCAGGAGCGATTGACACAACTTTTGTCGGAACATTCGCAGAATTAATGCCCATGAGAATGTCTCCCTTCCCAGGGACTGCTTTCCCTGGTACAAATAGGAGAAGTTGGAAAAATATTAATTTGAGATAGAAATCCATTTTGTTGTTTCGCATTACTTAAAACGATGATGCACTTCAGGGAAAAGCCTTTGCTGTATTGAAATTAAAATCTATAAAAGCTTCAAGGTACTGAATTGCAATTGAAAATGAATCCAAACAGGCAACTCGAGAAACGTTTTTACATGTACTATCTGAGAAGCAATTCCCCCATTCATTCGAACAACCTAGAAAACTTTGCTCTTGTTAATAAAATAAGCTTTTTAACAAATAATGATATAACATGCAATTACTAGGTTAGGTCATGAAATTTAGGATAAAGTCCATGAAATCATGTGATTTATTTGTTGTTATTACAGGTCAGCAATCTTATATTCTTTTAATTAGTTAAAACAAAAACTTCATATGCATAGTATCACCGAATCTACACTACAATCTATAATATATGTAAATAATATGTGTCATGCTCATGAAACCGTTTGGTTTAAACCTTTTTCACCTTGAATTTACCTTTAAATATTTTTTGTAGACTTAATTAGCAGTTTTAGATATATAACAGCATTTTACGATTGTGGGTTAAAGTGTCATGTATGTATACATATTCTTGACTCATCATATACAGAGCAAATATAGTGATTTGTTGATTTAACTCTAACTACGAATACATTACGGTTGTATGCATAACTGATAACAAAGATTATGCAAACATTTGCTAATTGCAGTGGAGGATCAGTAGCGGAATTCCGCTACATTGTGGCGGAATTCCGCTACAATAATGTAGCGGAATAATGCTACTATGTAGCGGAATTCCGCTACATACAGTGCGTTTACTTATTATAAAAACGAGGATTTGTTTTAGGTAAAATTTCTTTTTTCGAAAACTCATGGGCTGTTCTAAAATGTTT
>JAQFZH010000259.1:0-39397 GCA_034695485.1 Entomobrya nivalis
TCCTCAGTATTTCCCCTGTAAATTTTGTTCACCAAGAAGAACGGTTTTCCGTTGATGTGAACTTTTTCGCTGCTAAATTGAGCTGAGAAGAGGGCTTAAATGAAAAACTGTTAAAAACTTTCTTTTGCTACAGTTTTTATTCTGTGATTGGCTAAGCAGCTAAAAAGCACTATTTAATGAACAAGTATTACTTTAGATACACAGAAAAAATGCTTTGATTGATTATCGTTACGTATGTACGTTAGTTCAATGCTAGCTCACTTAAGTTCATGAGCTTTTAAGTCAATTATGATGCTTAGTCACCAAATAAACACCAAGTTGGATGACCTGTAGGACAGCAGTCAATATACTATTTATCATTTAGTCATCTTCTTAATAAGCGCAAAACGTTAAAATTTGGTTGGTTAACAAACATACCATTGGGTTGTGAATCGATATTAGAATTTTTTAAGTTTACATGTATGTTTATTATTTATATGTAATAAAAATCGACTAATTTTTCTTATCACATCTCATATTTATTTAAACTGAAGTTATTCATTACACCATTTTTTGTCGAAAAGAATGACGAATGCCACTACATTAGTCGAATTAAGTTAGTTGAATTGTCATAATCAAATGTGCATATTGCTGATCTTTCATCGAATTTGCCATTAAGTATAAAATATTATAATGCAGGAATACCGTGTGTGATTCGAATCTCAAGACACTGTAGGGCTTCGATTTTCCGAATATAATATTAAATTTAAATGCATAAGTGTAATATAATTGGGCATTGTTATAAACAGGTAGACGAATGTGCATGCTCAAGAATAACAATGATCATGCAAAGTGTAAAAACAGAAGCTTATTTGGTTCGTTCAATGCTGCAATGCAAGATACATGTATAGTCATACCTCTCATATATAAACTTAAACCCATGGTACGGTCAGCTGCTTTTTTGATCAGCAAGGGAAACTGATCCATCAGTTTACTGTTTTTATTTGGTTGTCAGTGTTTTCAGTATTTAAAAAAACGTCACCATGTCAGTCAAGAAAGAAAACGATTTAAATAATTTGTGTGGGTTTGATACCGAGGAAGAAAAATCTTTTAGAATTGAGCAAGATGACAGAAATTCGACTGACATTGACATTAAATTCGAGTTTCCTTATCAATCATTACAGTTCTCATTGACTGTTCGACAAACTGATGATAAGCAGCAAAAGGACAGTATCTTGGTAGAGACACGGGATCCGTTGGAGTGTAAGCTAATTAAACATGACATTCAAAGCAAACTATTTATAGTAAAATTTAAAATTCGATATATTTGTTTCGTAGTGAATGACGACGACGTAGATGATTACAGTAAAATAAAGACTGAAGTTAAGCAGTCCTCATCTAAACCCTCTTATCTCTGGGCTCCCACTTCAACTCCCAAAAAACTAAAGAAACTCAAAACCGCCATTTGCACAAAATGTAATACTGGCTTCCCCTCCACCTTCCTTTTCGAACAGCACATGATCCAGATTCACCAAGATGATCGCCCCTATCCCTGTAAACACTGTGGCAAGCCATTTGCCACTCCCGACCAACAAAAAACACACGAAACTATCCACGATCCCAAAAGATTCCAAGGTGAACCCCAGTTCTCATGTGACATTTGCGGTAGATCGTATCACCTGAAAAGAAGCTTGGCAGGTCACAAGTTAAGAACCCACGCAGGATACATACCACCCAAAAGACCTCATACTGCACCAATCAAAGAACATCATTCGACCAGTGGTTCAAAAAATCCTAATGGCTACCGGAAACCAAAGGAAATCCATTCCTGTCCACATTGTGATCTAACTTTTAAGATAAAGACGGAGCTTAAGAGACATAGCATTGTTCACAGTAAGCTCAACGCTAATTTAAAATAAAACTTTCCAAGTCATAAATTACGCACAGGGATTAAATAATTGTACCTATATTTTTTTTACAGAGGAACGCACATTTTCTTGTCCAATCTGCCAACAGCCATTTGCTGTAGAAACGGTGATGAAAACCCACATCAAAAATATACACGAAAACAGGACCAATCTTACCGGGAGACCTACGTTGCGTCCAAAGTGGCAAGCCAAACAACCATGTCCTTGTACAATCTGTGGAAAAATTTACCCTATTCCAAGTCAGCTATCAAGACACATGTTACTTCATGCCGGAGAAAAACCAATTTCTTGCAATAAATGTGATCTAAAATTTCGAACAAAAGGGGAACTCAATTCCCACAAAACTCGAAAACATCTTAAGGACCAACTTCGTTCGAATCCCTTAAAGTTGTACAAGTGTCGTGTTTGTGGAAGGGATGATTTTATTCTGTTTGGGGTACTGGAACAGCATCGACGACGTCACCATAAAAATATTCCTTATGATAGTGAGAAGGAGAAGCCGTTTGCTTGTGGGATTTGTGGAAAGCCTCATTTTTTGAGGGAGGGGGCAATAATCTGTGCTTTGCTAAGTCATGATTCGAGTAGACTTAGGAAACAAATGTTTAAAGTGAGGTGTCCAGAGTGTCCGGATGAGGAAATTTTAAGGTTTCATAATGTACCAGCGCTGAGGAGACATTGGGATAAGGAACATGGAGATAAAAAGTTACCTGCAAAATTTAGACAAGGAATGTACGATGGAATGAAATTAAAGGATGAGCTGCCTTATTGTACGTTTGATAAGAAGAAACGAGAGGATATAAGAATAAATGGTGTGGATTTGAAACAAGTGGAAAGAGAAGGGGCGATGTATAGGGAATTGGATTTGTTGGAGATTCCCGAAGACGAAAGATTTTTTAAGAGAAAAATAATAAAAAGGGAGGTAGAAACTAGGGAACGATTTTGTGGAGTTTGTGGGTTGAAAGTGTCAAGTGAATCGGTTTTAAAAAGACATTTAAATGCTGTACATAAATTGAGTGTTGTGAATATCAAGAGAAAGAATGCAGTTCAAGCTATTCTTAATTTTCAAACTGTAACGGTTAATTTAAGGAGAATCGATCAGGAGTAATAAAATATTAAATGGTACAAATATTTAAAATATTTTTTAAAATCAAATATCGAATTATTTCTGTTTAAAAAGGTTAAGATGATTTTTTAAGCTCAGTAGAGTAATTAGATACTATAACTGATCATTTAACTAAAGTTATTTTGTAAAAAATAAAAATAAATCATTAACAATTCATCACATTTTTTATAGTAGTTATTATATAATTTGCAAAGTTAAAGACAAAAAAAGATATTGACTTCCTTAACATTAATGACGTAATGATAAAGCTGTCATTTAAGCTAAGCTTAACATTTTAGTGTTCAAGTTCAAAACACAAAAAATTACGTGTACAAAATTTAATATAAATGTACCCAAAAATGTCAAAATTAATTAACAAGGTTTCCTTTTTTAATTAAACTTAAAGGTAGCACCCTTTATATAATTTATGTAAGTGAGCAGGACAAAGAGGAAGGCGTTTGTATTACATTTTAGCTACATGCTACACAACCTTGTGTTATAGTTTTTGTGTGATAGTTATTGGCAGAGATAGATATTGTGTGGGCGGTGGCGCGTAAATGAGTAAAATTTGCAGACTACATATTTTTTTTACATTCTTTGTTAATTTTTAGGTAAGTACTTAACTGACAGCAGTATCAACATATAAATAGGTATGCTCCAATTGTACATGAAATATTAGCTTGGTGTTATCATTCATCATACTTGCTCATCTCTACTGACTTTTGCACTATGTGCATCATTAATTCTTCGTGATTATAATTTAATTAGTACCTTTTGTTGACTTAGAAGATAGACATCGTCAGTCGAGTCATCTTGGGATTCTTTGTCTAATTTTTTTTTGAATGGCTTGTAATTGTTGTATTTTGCATTGTTGATTTTGACAGTGAAGTGGATACATGGCAGAATTTTTTTTGTAGTTGTTAAATTTATTAATAAACCATGTTACTAAATTACCCCAGATCATTAGCAATATTTTGCTTAACGTTTTCCCTAATAGGAAATAAATTTGTGGGGGCTCAACTAGCACAATGGATAAACCCTTATCTTCCTGAACTAAAATCGGAGGCTGCATCTGAAACAGGTCTAGTGTATTATCAACGGGAATTATTGAACTCCTCTGATTCCGGTTTGTTTGGTATTTTGGAGTGGGCACTGGTCAGGAATTTGTCGTCAGTAACTTTTGCATTAACAATAAGTTCGGTTGCCAGTACTGGAGGAAATGTGGTGGTGGTGGGGCTATCAAAAACGGGGAATGTTACAGGGGCGGACTTGGTTGCGTTGGCAACTGGACAAGAGCCATATAACCTTGTAGACATGCATGGCTTGGATAATAACACAATTGAAAGGGATATCCAACAAAATTGGAGACTTGATGGGGTCACAAGGTCATCACCAAATGGGGAGAGTGTTACGATACAATTTACAAGGCAGTTGGAGACTTGTGATGAGCAACAGGATATTCGAATTAACGTAATTAAAATAAATTTTTAGAATAATTTATTAGTTGATTTTTTGTTTAAGCGAATTTTTTAATTTTTTTTGTAGAATGACATGCTGAACATAATTTGGGGCTATGGAACACCCACAGGAGTCCAAGCTATTTTAACCTTCACTCCACAAGGTAGTATAAGAGCTTATATTGCCGATCCCCAAAAATCTCGACCCAATCCAGTCCAAACTTGGCAAGTTAGAAGAACATTTCAATTGCCAGCTGGAAGACATACGAGCTACTGGTGTAATATCAGAAAAGGACCCACCCTTTCCACGAGACATCATATCATTGGGGTAAACTGAGAAAAAAATCATTTAAATAGATGACTTATTATTATGTTTTTTTAAACAATTTTTCATTACAAATTTTAGTACGTTCCATATTTTTCGAACGCCACTTCCGAACGCCACGTCCACCACCAACTAGTCTACCGCTGCGTTTCCCCTCCAGGCGTAGATCCAGCCTTAATCTTTGACCGCTTTGTTTCCCATCCGGGGGAAGAATGCTATCTCGAACTACCCCATCAACTACCCACCCATCTCTGTACTGAAATTGTTCACACTTGGGGCGTCGGAGGAAACCTTTTAATTTCCCAGAAAACGTGGGAATCTCTCTCGGTGAAACACCAAATGAATACTTCTTGTTCGAAAGTCACTACGACAATCCTCAAATGCTCGGAAACGTCACAGTCGAAAACGGTGTTGATATCCTGTACACCCCGCAAATCCGACCTATAGACGGCGGCATTATATTTGTTGGGTCTGGAGTCCTGGGGCTTTACATGGTGCCTCCAAACAGTGCTAATTTCACAATGGGTGGTCTCTGTAGCGCGGAATGTACAACAAGAATGTTGGCTGGTGTGAGTGGCGGGGGAACAAGTATCCTAGCAACTATGTTACATGCTCACATGTCAACTGAACAGATTCGAATGCGACATTATAGAAATGGAGAAGAATTGCCATGGATACAAAGCGATGAGAATTATGACTTTAGTTATCAGCAGATAAGGCATTTACATGAGCCAGTTAAGGTGTTACCTGGAGACCAAGTTGGGGTTGAGTGTGTGATGGATACAAGGGATCGAAATGGGAGTACAGTAAGTGGATTTTCAACGAGGGATGAAATGTGTGTCACTTTTGCACTGATTGATAAGCGGTTAGGTTTTTTGTATTGCTCGAGTGAGTATCCGACGAATATGACGTTGGGAAGGTATGGAGTTCAGAATGTGACTTGGGATAGGGACCTACAGGAGAGAATTATTCAAAGGGCGATTGGGCATCCTGAGTGGGAAGGAAGGAGATTTCAAGAGATTGTGGATGAGGTGGAGGAGGGAAGGTGGACGGAGGATAGGAGGAGGGATTTGGAAAGGGAACAGATGTATGCTAAACATGATGCTATATGTCCACCAGTGAGGAAAATGGCGATGTTGGCTTACGCGTCGTATTTTGCGGAGGGGGTGACCAAGGGCATCCTAAGTTTTTCGGGGCAGATTGAAATGAATAGGCCGGATACGACAAGGGTGAGTACGCCGGATTTGGTTGTGAAGGAGTCGCGATGGCCGGTCGTGGGGAATATTTATCAGGGTGGAAATAATGGACAGTGTTTAAAATATAGATAATTTAATCGAAATACGGTTTTGTTTGTTGGTTTCATTTTAATTTTATTTTTGAGGTGGTTTTTGTTTTGTGTTCATTACATTTTCAGTTGTACCATCTCCTACCTATGTTGCAATAAATCGAAAAGCGAGATAAAGTACTTTTTATTTGACCCCCTTTTGTTATTACATTATTTACTTTGGATTATATTGAATGACAGATAACTAGAAATATTACAATTGTACATAAGTAGCTATACACTTTACGTTAGAGTCAGAAATATATACATGAAGGTGAAAACTAAAATATTTTGGATAGAAAATTCGTAAGTTTATTCCCCTTTCGAGGTTTAGAACTCCCTCTGTATTGTGTTGGTACTGGTGTTACGGTCACTATAGACTGGGTTGTTGCATGTTTGTTCGTTTTGTCCATAGTATTGAGTGCGTCTTGTAGACTTGTCCCAGAAATTTTCAAAGCCTTTAGGTCGTTAACGAGTTTGCTAATTTCATGCGCCCCTATTTCCTGAGTTTGTCCACGATGAATCATTGCTTCTTCAATAACCCTTTTCTCCTGCTGATAGGCTGCAAGGCTGACCTTCAAGCCGTCTAAAACTTTGGTATTCTTTGATACTGCTGCTTTCTCCTCTTCCTGCTTAATCAAATGATTTAAATACTTTTCCATTTCGTCATTGTATGGTGTGATGGCATTGGATTTTAAAAAGCAAGCAAACTTCACGCTAGCTTTTTGAATTTGATCTAGCTCGTTGTTGTATTTTGAAATATCACGGTTTCGGTCTTCAATCATTCTCTGTTTTGCCTCCTTCTCAGATATCTTGTTGCTCAACATTGCCTCCACGGTCTGATCATTAACGTCCACCTCAACTTGGAAAGAATCATAATAAACATGAAGATGTTCTCTGTAACTATGACCACATTGTCTACAGTTATCTGGCCCAGATGCATGAAACGCCCAGCATTGCATTAATCCAGGATCTGCGATGGAATCTCTTTGAACCCCTGATAGATAACAGCGTTCGTGACAAATGTTGATATACTCGGTACGAGATGCATGTCCCATATTCCATACCTTAACACAACCGCTATTTCCACAGACTGTTTTGGGGTAGTCTAACTCCTTGATTTCCAGTTGGGCTCTTTTTGTAAAACGTTTTTTTCTCAGGTCTTCCAACGTCGCGTCCGTGTTTTGGATTTCATTACGTTCATCATCCAGAATTGCCATGTTTGTTTGAATGTTTCTACTGATTTCCGCCAATGGTCTTGTAAGCTTCAAGACCAACTCTCTAGCATGGTTCAAATTTAGCGTGTTCTTAATTGGGTGGGGTTCTAGCGCGCTGATGTAATTGAGCATACGCAAAGTTTCCATAATAGACTTTTCCCAACTGTTTGAAAAGTTTTCCTTCTCCTTTTGGTGGAATTTTACTGGGTTCTTGTTTTTGATGGCGGCCAGGAATCTATAGGCTTCGCTGTCAAAGCAATACACGTTATTTGGGTTGACCTGAATTTTCACCTCCTTGTTTTCAGCAAGCAGCTTCTTTAGAGCAGGCATGGTGTCACCTGGTCTGTAAAATGTGCCACGGGAGTTTGTAAAGCAAAATAAAATATTTTTGGCAGCATCCCGATGTAAATACGTTAGCAATTCTTTGATGCAAAATCGAAACATCACGGTTAGTCTGGCATTATTTGGCTTTAATAAAATGCAAATCCCATGAATTTCTTCTACGTTTTCCAACGTACTCAAAATGTTCTGAAAATTTACTTTGTCCTGATCAATTCCACGTGTGTCCCCCACTCCAGGAGTATCAATAAGCTGAATTGTTGTATTTCCCAGAGTAAATCTGTAAATACGGGCATCCTGAGTGGCAGACTGGCCGACTTTACCACTCTCATTGATATCTTCTCCGGTGACAACAGTGATTTCGTCAAAGTTCTCATCGCATACAGTAAACTTGGCAGGGATAAGGGTGCAAAGCTCCCCTCTCTCAGCATCGTCAAGGGTATTATAGGTGATAAAGTTTTTAAAACCGTTAATCCAAGTCGATTTACCTACTCCAGTTTCTCCAAGAATCAATATGTTCATTTCACTACGTGGCCAGTCTTCAGCCATTTGTGAAATTAAACTAGCAACAGATTCGTCAGGATCGTGTGGTTCTTCTACTTCGTTTATCTGGGGTATGTTGGACTGGTTAAAAACTGGGGCAGGTGGTGGATTTTGCATCGCTGCTTCATACTGATAATCCATGTTTTGAGGCTGAGATTTTTGGAAATGGTTTGGAAATTGGGAAATGTTTGGAGGAAACGGTTGGCTTGCAAAATTTTGTGGTTGCTGAAATTGCTGTTGAAATCTTGGAGTTTGGCCCAATCCTGGTTGATAATTGTTTTGTGTGGAACCCACCGGAATATTTTGAGGGAACATTTGCTGTTGGTAGTTTGGTTGGCTTATTGGTGGCACATACTGTGTTTGATTTGGTTGCTGGGCATAAAATTGTTGTTGGTAATGTTGGTAATTAGAGGCATTAGGTTGCAGGCCAGAATAGTTTGGGAGTTGATTAACCGGAATTTGAGCAAATGAATTTGCATTCTGTCCAAGTACATTTTGTTTCTGATGGCTTATGTGTGGATTTGTCGGTTGAAACTGTTGGGACGGATTCGTCATTGGCTGTTGATAGTACGTGTGAGCGGGACTTGAAAGGTTTTGATGAGACGATGTTGGAAATACTGACGGTGCAGAAATTTGGAGTTTGTTATCGGGATAATTCTTCTGAGTAACTGTTTGGTTCAAGTTGTCGATGGTAGAAGTAGAAGATGGTTGAGTTGTTGCACTGGAAACATTCTCGTTGGGATGACGGAGGTTTTCAATTATGACTCTGCCAGAGTCTAGTACTTGAATGCAGCTTGAATGTAAATTTGGTTTATCATTGGGGTTAACGTCGCAGTCTACTGCATAAAATCGGGTGCCCTTTTCTTTTGTTCTTAGCAGCTGGAAGAATATATCCCAGTTTTGCTCCCAAGTAGTAAATTCGTCTGGAGTGTTACTTTGGCAAAAGTACAAAATTGTCAACTTCTTTTGTGCGTACTTAATTATTTCGTCTTTTATAGATTTCCCTGGCCCAATATATTTACCACCGCTTCGAAGTACGTCCAGCTCAATTTGGTTTTTGTCGATGTTGTTCATCTTGTTACAAATTTTTGTTAGCAAAATTATGTTTAGACACTAAATCAAATGTGCGTAAGTGATGAGATGAATGTCTTGGTCACGAATGATGCTTAAGGGAAAGTATGTGCCGTTTTTATACCTGAACATAACTTGTTATAACCAAAATGTTATAATAGAACCTGTGCATATCGACTTCATAAAAGGCTGATCAAATAATAAATCATGTCAGAGACCGCATGCAATTTCTGATACTACATGACATGTGACAATTACGTGGAATTAACATTAGCTCAAGGTGTATTGCATCACCACCACTTGAGAATGTTTTCCTCTCGTTTAAGTTTATTGACGCTACGGCTGATGAAATCATTTGGATAGTATTGGCAAAATACGTTTTAGTAGCTTCAAGCCCCTGACCCTCGGCGCAGTAACAATTCACCGTTTACGAATCGCCTGAGTAAGACTGTTTGACGAGCGACGATTTTAGAGGCACTGTACAGGTAAGAATCCAGTATTTATTTAAATTTTAGAGTACATTTTAGTTTATACAACATAAATTTAACAATGATAAGAGAAACACGGGATTTTAGTGGAAAAGCGTTTATTTAGAATAATAACCAAGCTTTCGAAACTAACTTATCTGTTCTTCAGGGTTAACGATAAAATTTAATAGTTTATATTATGCAATTTGTACCTTTATTATAGAAAGCTAACACATATGGGCTAAAACTTTAAGTTATGGGAAAAAAACGAATTTAAATAAATAAATATGGCGCAAATTAATTTCATTATCCGTAAAAGCTAATCAATTGTCAAAAGTTGAAGTACAAAAATAAACTGACAAAACTAAACCCAATTTTAGCAGTAAATCTATGTCTTTACTATCTAATACAGGAAACGATAAACACGATTTCCATTTTAATATGAAATGTTTGACAATTTTAGCCTAATATCAATATTGGTTCAAGCTATCACAATTTATTTTGACAATTTTGCATAGAAAGTAGCGCAAGTTTGTGCACCAAGTGTATATTCGCATAAAATTCTTGGCCCAAGAACATTGGTGCCAGTTTTTGGGAGCTAGAGATAGTTGTGACATGAAGTAGTAAAATATTTGAAGCAATAAAAAGTAGTTCATATGTGTAATGTTACAGTGTCTATGGGGACAAAAAGTCGTACACTCGATTGAAATATTTTTAACTACAATATCAGATAAATTAAGTTATTCTGGAAAAAGTCAGCAGTAAAAGTTTTACAAAGAGTTCTGGGTCAAAACTTAAAATTCGACAGTAAATAATTAGTAGCATAATTTACTCGAATCTGTTATTTTTCGCATATTTTATCTTCAATGCCTATTTACAGATACATACATAATACTTTAGTAGAATATCAAAACGCGAACTTTATCACTTCATATCACCATAACCTTCTAATTATATTTTTAACTTTGGAGATCATGAAAAGCCTATAAGTTTTTCATGCTTTATATGACGTGACGTTGTAAACTCAAATATTTGACAAAACAAGATAAGTTGAGCATGATGGATTAAAGGCTGAATTGTTGCCAAGTGAAATATTAGTGACAAGAAAACGTAAAACATTGCTTATAAGAATATATATACTGTTGCTTCTATTTTTTTGAGAAATATCCCAGTTTAGTAGATTGATATGGGGATTTGCTAAAATTGTGTTTTGAAATCGGTCCTTTTCGTGCGAAAGGTAATATAAGTTGTGAAGGTTGCATATTCATTTAAACGAAGACTCATTTATAGGATTCCATCAAAATATTTTGAACATGAATGCAAAAATTGAGTTGATTATAGTATATTTGGCTACCTACAAAGCACTCCAAATTTTATTCTGTTTACCTTAGGTTCTCTTGCTTGTATTTTAAAACGTTTTTAGGTAAACGTATTCACTTTAGCGCTTCCATCATTCGTATCTTTGATTAATAAGGAAAATAATAACGTTCACAAAAATGTGTCATTTAACCAAATAATTGTGCAACCTCCACAAATAAAATAAACGTATACGGTCAATTCTTTCCATACAATGGAAGCCTCTTCTTTGTTTTGAAAATGAGATAAAATCAATTCAGTCAAACATCGAATTGATATTCGTTTGTTACAAGTGCTTTATAAACAGCACTTGAAATGCTTTTGACTCATTCGTGTAAACCTAGATGAAATGCTACATCAATGAATAATTCATTTGTTTTAACGTAATTATTAAACGTATTTTACATCAAATAAGCAAAACTACTTTGCTATATGAGTCATTACAAATAGAAAAAAATCATTCATCAATAAAATTCAAAGGTTAGGTAAATATTTTACGTAAGCATAACCATGTATTTATTGTTCTTGCTGGGCTGGATAAACACGATACAGTTCTATCACTACCTGACCATATCAGCCGTAAGCACCAAAGCTTTTTGTAAAAACGTCAACGTCCAACAAGCGAACCGATATTGTGAAAGTATCTCCTTTTACTAAATTCAGACTATAAGGAGTAGCATGAAATAGACCTGTATCGAAAATAAATTTGTATTTTATTACGTCTCGAGTAAAGTCAGTTTAAATTAGGAAACTGGAAAACTTCCAGTATTGAAATTTAAACGACAAACTACGGAAAATACATTTTAAAACTTTTTATTCTGGTATTTGTACTTGGATTGCAAAAATACTGCACAGTAAACAAAGAAAGTATAATTGTTGATTTACTGAAAAATGTACCGTAAATGTTGATTTTATACCTTAAATTATAATTTACTACCGCAGTATGAAAATCGGTAGGTCTTGAAACTTGAATACAGTGGCTCGGTAATTTTTTGTCAGTTGATTGGTCGGTTACTAAAGTTCATCAGCTTTCAAGCCACTTATGATGATTAGTCACTAAACGATCATAACTACGTTGAATGACTTGTAGGACAACAGTCAATATAACGTTTATCAATTACTTATTTACGTAATAGACGAAAAATGTTCAAATTTGGTTTGTGTAGTGAGAGACATTGGTTTCCACTTAAACCTTTTAGTAATCAATCAAAGGATTTGTATTGTTCTGTTAAACAAGAAGTCAAATATATTCTCGTTTCTATGTTATCTATGACAAGATAAAAAAGATCCGACTGTCGTCAGGACACTCGTTCTCTTTGTTTTCCTTTATTTGCTTTATTTTATTAGCATAAAACTGGTTCTGATTTTGTTCTAGATATTGCAAACTTTGACGTAGTAGAAAACATAAGGTATTACGTTCGATGCCACGGATGAAAAGTTATTTGTTATTGCATGAGTACTCATGCATGTATGCGGTGTATGTTACTATATGTCTTCACCCAACAGAGTTCATGCAGAAAAATCAAATATTGTTAACCTTTGTACCCATCAAAGGAATATGTCGTAATTCTTTCCGACTAAAGAGAAAGGGCTTGTTTCTGTGTATGCTACTAATAAGTCCAGTTTTTAACATTAAAAGCTTACCCCAAGTCCGTATTATATGAATTTCTGGTTTGATACTTTTCAGGTAACTTTGATGGCGGTACTTTGTTGAAGAACGTTTGACCTTACTTTATTAAAAAAAAAGTTTTCCAGCAACTATTACCATGAACCGGGTAGAAAAAATTAACTTTATGAGATCACTCACAGAAAAAGGAGCAAAAATTATAACGACTGGTGATTCATTCGAAGAAATTTTAGAAGATTGTGCAAATACAATAACGATATTCTTCTTTTCCAAGAACTCCAAGTTGGTGGATTCGAACGCATGGGAAAAGAATTGCTTGCTGTTTACAGAGAAACTCCAGGAAAAGTCGAAAGATCACAAACTGTATGCTGTGGACTGCGACGTTCATGAAAAGTATTCCATTTGTGATGGGTTAAGTTATATTCAAGTATACCATGACGGAGAGGTCGTTATTCAGAACCTACTTCTACAACAGCATTTATCAGCACCATTGTCAGGGAACAATAGGCGGGTATCTAGAATCGATATAAACAAAATTGAGAAAACCTTGGAGAAAAGTAGCAACAAACCATCAATTAACATACTCCTTCTTGGGGAAACTGGGGTGGGGAAATCCACTTGGATAAATGGCTTTGCTAATTTTGTAACGTATAATTCCTTGGCTTGCGCTGAGCAGGGGAATTTATACACAGTTATTCCATCTGAATTCTCTGTTTGTGACTCAAACTTTGAAGAGGTAACCATACAAACTGGACAAGATCAAAACGAAGTTTTTCAAGCAGGCCAGTCTGCAACACAGGTAGCCAAGGTGCATGAATTTACAGTCAACAACACCATCATTCGTCTCATTGACACTCCAGGAATTGGGGATACCCGTGGAATACAACAGGATAAAATAAATTTTCAATCGATTTTGGAAACAGTATCAAACTTCCAAGAACTGCACGGTATATGTGTGCTTCTAAAGCCCAATAATTCTCGACTCACAGTAATGTTCCGATTTTGCATCAAAGAGCTGCTCACATACTTGCATAAGGACGCTGCCAAAAATATTGTATTTTGCTTTACAAATTGTAGAAGTACGTTTTATCGTCCTGGGGATACCATGCCTGCACTGAAAACATTACTTCAAGAGAACCATGAAATAGGTATTACTATAAACTCAAATATAGTATACTGCTATGACAGTGAAGCGTACAGGTTTTTGGCTGCTTTAAAGAATGACCCACCTGTCGAGTTTTCACAAGACGAAAAATCCAATTTTGCTGCAAGTTGGGATTTATCAACATCTGAAGTGAAGCGGTTATTAGACCACTTCAGCTCACTACAGGCTCATAGTATACAAAGCACACTTAACCTAAACCACACAAGAGAGCTAGTCCTTAAGCTTAGCCGACCGCTGGCGGAAGTAACTCGAAATATTCAAACAAACAGAGCCATACTTGAGGATCAGCGAAATGAAATTCAAAACACTGAGCTGAATATACAACAGCTGAATGCCAGAAGGATGACAACTATAACACAAATTGAGGTTATTCCGCTACAGTATCCAAGAACTGTATGCTCTAACCAAAATTGCGTTAAAATTTGGGGTACAAGTGATGCAAACGTAAAAACCACAGAATACGTAACCATATGCCATGATTTTTGTTCCGTAAATGACGTCCCTCGAGATTCCTTAGGTAGTCCAGGTCTGATGAAATGCTCTGCCTTTGAAAAATGGGGACCAAACAAATGTAATGTGTGTTCGCACAGCTACCGAGAACATCTTCATATCTACTACAATTCGAAACAGGTGGTAAAGCAGATTGAGGATTCAGCGGTAAATATCGCAATGCAGAATGGGGAAAATGCAGCAGTAATAAAAGAGAACCTTATTGAACAACGAAACAAACTAATTCGACAGTATGAGTCGGAATTGAAAATCATTAAGGATGCAAGCGTTCAGTTTGCTCATTTTTTAAAGACAAATGCAATAACGCCATACAATGATGACTTGGAGCAGTACTTAAACCATCTTATTCGGGAAGAAGAAATGAAGGCAGACTCAGAAAACTCCCAAACTCTGGCCTACCTTAAGCAAAACTTGGCATCATATTTGGAGGAGAAAGTACTTTTCGAAACGGTAATGTCAAATAGTTCCGGAAAAGCTCAAGTCACAAAACCAAGCAGCATTGCAAAGCTGGTAGATGAGTTGACAAGTTTGGAGCTGTCTGGCCCGAGCATTAGAGATGCAATAAATTACGTAGATTCTGGACGTAAAGCTGTATACAATAAAACTATTGTTTCCAGTAACATCAGGCTAGGAATGAATGGCTTCTTGAACAAACTAGACGAGTTATTAGCATCAAAATTGTCAAAGTAATTTTATCTACACTTAGGTATACCAAAACTTTGCAAATGAGTACTAGGTTATATATTAAAAATTATTGTAGTAAATAATATCCATATAGTTAAATAGCTATAACACCTGTAACGTAATCTAATGTAGTAATGTTAAGTACTAGATTAAAAATATCCACCACTACTTTGGAGACGTATGCATTAATGCATAAACGGAAAGACATATATCAATTATTTACTCTATGGGATTGTGTCGATGAAAGTTTCATTGCCATTTTTGCTATTCTAACGAACAAAATCTATCGTGACAAATAGATGTCATGTTTATAAACTTGATAAGCTGAAACATGAAGACATGTGGTTGGACGAAATAATAAAGAGACGAAGAAAAGTTGTGTAACATATTTTAGTTATTTTATAAAGGCCACCTATTATCTAATAAACCTTGAAAAAAGTTAGTAACATCTTCTTAATAAATAATTACCAGTTTATAAAATACGTAACATTCATAGTGTAACATCTAGATAAAAATACTTTTGAAGAAAATATGAATAATTATGGAATATGTATACATGCACTTTTGCATATCTTAACAAACAAAAATAAAGTTAATATACTGCGATTTTATTTGATGTCCAAAAAAATGGTCCAATGTGCTTACTTATTGTCGTGCTTACAAATGTATGTATGTATGTATTATATGTATCTTCCTTAGGAATATTCATAGAATTCAGTTTAACCGATAAAGATGTAATTATTATTCGTATTCACGTTGTTGTAAAAAATGAAAGTCATAACGCATCTTAACAAAAAATACAATCAGTGAACAAGTTGCATATTATTGACACTTCAACGAGTATTTTGTGGTTTAACCCAGCGTTCCCTATTTCCCACTTAAGATGAGCGAAATGCTTCCCAGGTGGGAAATAGTGGGAAATTATGGTAAATGGGAAAAATGAAATGGGAAATTCGGAATTTATCGAATTTTCTGTACCATCAAGCCTCAAAAAGTCGGTGAAGCACTTTTAAAATATTATGAAAAGATTTTAGCGAGAAACGGAAACACATATACCTATCAAATTTATTTGCGCTTAAAGTGATTACTTATTAATAACTAAATCCATGCATTGCACATATTGAATGGATCATTGAAGGAAGACTTATTTTTTTATTCTAATATGTTGCTTTTTTAAATGATTTTTAATATTTTAGTTATATGTTTTATGTGTAAACCTGATTTTTCACTGTTCTGTTTGATATTTCCAATACATCCCACTTCCCACCAAAATCATCATTTACCAGGACAATATTTCCCATTATTTCCCACTAAATTTCCCACCTGGTAAATACCAGCCAGGAACGCTGGTTTAACCCTAAAATCGCCTATTTAAAATTTGGTTTAGATGTAAATCATAATATTTAAAAAAAACGCTGATATAGTAACAGCAACTCATGAATTTAGCATTATCGTGTGATTAACGAAATAGAGTATAGTTTTGCTTCCTGATGCGAAATAATGATTGCATCAAAGTATTCAAAGTTATTAATCCCTGTGACGCAGTTTATGCAAAGGAACATTAGCCCCAACGGCACAAACAGGTTCAATGGTGAATATGGCTTAATCTAATGGATGAGTTCATGTGTCAATAAATCAGAAATAATTTTAAATGATATTATGTTCAGAGCAAACAAACGTTAGAAGGATTAGAGCTTCTCGAAATTGTTTCCTCCACAGTGTTATGTGATGACAAGCATATCTGTCTTTAACCAGACCTTAAATCCGTCAGATATTTTTGACAGGTTACAATTGAATAACCAATTTTACTAAAATCATTCACTTAGGGAACTTGAAATTCCCCTTAAAAGTTACAAGGTTAGCTCAGTCGTAACTAAGCTTATGGTTGTAGAACCTGCATCAACAATGGTCACAATCAAACAAAAAAACGTCAAATGTCAACTCAAAAAAATATATAAACATTGACATATATGACCTCCACAAATAAAACGAATGTGTGAGATTTAACATTTTCATTGGCTGAAATGACTTTTAGGTCACAAAATGGGAAAGACACCTCAGTGAAACACCTTTTTAGAAACGTTGGTTAAAAATGCTTTAAAACAGTTGAAATTATTTTGGCACAAGTAGAAACCCAAAGTCCAAGAATAGTTCATTGGCTTAAGCCTTATTTAGAAAGTCATTTTACATTTAACAAAACGTCAACTTTTTACTACATGAGCCATCACCAATAGATAAAAATCGTGCATAAATTTAACTCAAAGTTTAAGTGCATGTTTTATGTAGGCAAAACTATGCATCTTTTTGATATTGGTAAGCTGATAACTATCATTCTACCACTGTCTGTTCACATGTTTAGTGGTAAACGTAAAACATATTAGTAAAATCTTCAATGTTTAAGAGGCAAACCGGTAATATAAAAAACTTCTTCTAAATTAAGAATACGTCATGTAATATAATTTGATTTTGTAATGTTAAACAGAACCAAATTTATTTGTGCTTAAGGACATTCAGGAGCCAATTCTTCTACCAATTTGCTCCAAATTGTTAATCATAAAACTGGTAAAATTGCCCATTTTTTAAAAGTTTAATTGTGTGGTGGGTCGGAACTCCAATTGTGAAGAAAAGACGTAGATGATTCTGAATGCATTCTGATATAAAATAAAATATAATCCGAAACCGTCTGTCATCAACATCTGAAACCCTTTTAAAATGAAACTGTGAGTGATATATGAAAGTCAACGAACACGAACAACATAAGTAGAAAATAAAGTAGAGTATTTATTCTAAGTACATTTGGGCATAATAACAGCCTTATTGTAATACTAGAATACTAGAGCAGAGTGAACACGAAGACAGTCAAATACCAACTGACTGCTAGATCGGGGATCTAGGAGCTTAAATATGCGCGCAGACGCGTGAATGCAGCAGCCAGCGGATTTATTCTTGAAGTCGTGGCTTGGGTTGTTCACGTGGATGCACGTGGGCTTTAGAGTGGCGTGGGTACATTTTTAGATAGATGTGTACTCAAACCAGACAAGGATTCACTTACATTCATACGAATATGCATGTGTTCACACACGTAATTATACATACTATGCCTAATATGCTATGCCTAATATTATTTAGGTTATCTGGATTCAACCAGTATACTGTTAGTCATAAAATATGTCATACGATATGTGTACTGTTGATTGCCTTTCTAACAATCAGAACATAAATAGTCATATACAAAAATATATAAATGGATTAATAACTACAGAATTATATGTGTATAAATAATATACACTCACAGAAACCAACTGGCATTGGTCGTTACTACAAAACTAATCAGTTTAATACCACGGTGGCTTGAAAAAGTTTGATCGCAATATTTAAATCCATGGGTGCAATAGCAAATTGCTTATTAAAAAACATGTAACTGTTAGTTGGCTGTTACTAAAAAACATGAGTTTAAGACCATGGCCGCTTGGCAAAGTTTGGCAAAATTATTTAAGCTATCAATTGGCACAATAACAAATTCCCCAATAAAAACATGTAATATTTAGTCGACCGTTACTCCTGTACCTATAAGCTGATTTGGCTGAAAAGTATTACGAATCCTTGGTGTCACGTTCGAAGAAATTCGGTTAAAGTATATCAAAATTAGAGCATGAATATACGGACAGACACACAGACAAACCTACTAGTCGCATAACTACGATGAAAAGATGAATGTAATATAGATAGTATAATTCGTGAATTCACAGTTGAAAATGGTTGGAAATTGAACTATGATGTATAATTTTATTACTGCATAATTTTATAACTGGTCTTTTTGGTAACTTCAAGACGAGAGGTAAGTTTCTTTCTTGTCAGTTAATGGTTTGTCGAACAGTACGAGATTTTAAGCCTCTTATCATACTTGGTCCGGGAATTAACACAACGACATGTGTTGAATGACCTGAAAGATAGCTTGTCATTATACTTTTATCAGTTATTCATTTGCGTCATCAACAAAATTGTTCAAATATTGTTTGCTATAAGAAATACAATTGGTTTATGAATTGAGTTATATAAATTTCAGTTGCATCCTGTCAGTAATGGATCAGCAGATTATCATTGTTCTGTTAATCGTAAACTCTGGAAATCCATTATCCTTATCAATCATAAATTGGAAAATGTCAATTGACGTATAAACTTGCTTCGATTTTATTTATGATAAAAACACTTCGAAATTGAACTAATATACATCAAAAATATGTATGTGTATAATGTTATTAATGCATGATTATAACTGGCCAATTTTGTAACTTTACAACGAAGAGGTGGTTCAATTTATGTCATTTATTGGTTGGCTTATTAGCGTTCATAATATTTTAGTCTACTTATGATTATGATACTTAGTCATTCCAACATACTAAACTACGTAAATGGCTTATAGAATAAGTTGTCAGCAGATATTGTCAGTTATCCATTCATGAAATAAATGAACAATGCTCAAATTTTGTTTGTTAATACAAATACATTTGGTAAATGAATTGACAAACATGAGTTTCGGTTTGATCCTGTCTGTAATCAATCAGTGTGTTTTCATTGTCCTGTTGGACGGAAAATCCTGAAATCAAAATATGTTACCATATCGATCATAAATTAGGAAATGTCATATATATATCGGTATGTTTTCATAGCATACAAAATTGCTTTTATACTCTATACACGATAAAAAAATTCGACGATTTTTAAGAGAATCGTTTTTATTGTTGGCAGGTAATGAAGGCGTTTAGACTTGATTTGACAAAACTTGAACCTCAAAACGTTATTTAAGTAATACTGCTTTGGAAATGCAGATAACGAAGAAAATATTCTAAACATATATTTGAATATCCATCAGATATTTGCAATAATATATTATTGTGTAAAAATGACTTCTATGGAATCCAGAGTTTAACATGCGTTTCCTAATAATAATGATAATTTTCCTAACCTCACCCTAACATTACCTTTGTTACTCAAAAAGCTTTGTCATTTCTTACCGATTTTCAGCATATTAAGCAACAAGATATAGTCTGGATCTTGGGGGAAAATTTTGTTCATGAGTTTGGTTTGTCAATATTGGAATACTTTAAATTTAAAGTATACCATTGTAGTGAGATACATGGTAGTAGTTTTAAGTATAAACTGTGTATCAAAAAAATCTATTTGGTTTAGTTATAGACTATAGAGCCCTCAGATTTTTTATTCGCGAAATCTTACCGACAAGCAAACTTATATATGTAAATATCTGGTTTTATACATTTCAGGTGTACCTGATGGCAATATTTTGTGGAAGTCACTAAACCAAGCAGAATTTTCAAAACTAGTTAAGGAGTTGACACATTCGGAGCTGTCTGGCTAAAGCATTAGAGACTCTGGACGTAAACCCGTATACAATAAAACCATATATAAAGCATTTATAATGGTTCATTTAGGTATAAATATGCGTTAAAAAGATAAATAATTGTTGAGTATGTATACAAACACAAATCAAATTATTGTACTGCGTAATGTATTATCTATCATTAAATTCCATACCACTGTTTTATCGTATTGTTCGGTTTACAAATGGTCAAGAAGGCTCCTTTTGTGTGTTTTGTCTTGGTAATATTAGTAAAAAGTATTTTAATTGATAGATATGTAAATATTATTCATAATAACACTGTTACATGAAAATCATTACGCATCTTAGCAAAGTACACATTTAGTAAACAAATTATATAACTAAGCTTTGTCTCATATTTTTAATCGTCGGTCTCAAAATTAACTGTATATAATCCACAAATCGCATTATTTCTTCCCTAGTACTTGGGTCCAAGACAACTTGATATTTCAGTCCATAAAGTTTTTAAATTCACCATAAGCTTGGGAGTCAGACATTTACTCACACGTTCCCTATTTTATTTTAATAAATACATCACTCCATCTTTACATGCATTTTATCTCCCTTCTACTAATTTTCTTTAAAGTTCTCCCTCATATGTTTTCCAATTCATTATACCTTGTTGGACTTTTTAAACAACAGAGATGCATTTGGTGCACCATAAGAGACAAATGTGAAATTGAATTTTGAATTTGAAAACACGGTAATGATAGAATATAAATGTGTAAAAATGTATGCATTCGAAATGTAGTTATGTGACTTATTCACATTTTATTACCAATAAACGAGCAATCATGAACCGTTCTTACAAAAGGAATAAAGGGCGAGGAGAATATACTTCTTGTGCAAGCCAGCGATGCTTATATTTTCAATTTCCGTTGCGTTTTCTGCTAAAAAAAATAAATTCAATAATTAACAGTAAATCTCAATAGACGGTGTTATGATGATACTATATGAAGTAAGTGAAGCAATTAAGTTGATTCATTCATATTATACCATATCGTTAGTAATAACCTTCAAGGTGCATCCAAATTATAAACACTGTTTTCTGCATTGTCAATGTAAATTCTCTTGTGTGTCTGATAAACTGCAATCCTTTCGCTACAATCAGGTCCGTCATGCATATTAACGGTTACGTACAAAGGTTTCCTGTACCGTCGACCAAGTTTCCTCCATTCTCTAGAGTCACGTTCCTGTAAAAATAATTGCTCATATTTAAATAACAATGCTAACTTTTTCTACATACATTGTACTATAGTAATTCACAGCTATGAAATTATAACATTTTTATAAATGACTTTATAGTATCATTGAGCTTCATTTTATGGCGAAAACGTTGTAAAAATTACTTAGGAACGTTTTTACGAATACACCTTTAGTAACAAATCTTTTAAGCTTCGTCCACCTAGTCTAGTTGTTTTGCAGTTTCTTCAAAACTAGAATTTGTAAATACTTTTAAACCACATTACGCTTTAAATTGTTTTCAACATTTAAACTTCCCCTTCCACAAAAAATGCTCAGCTGCCTCTAATTTGTACTACTCTTTTAAAAACTTTCTGTGAACCGATGGGATATCATTAGTCTTTTACCACACAATGTATACATGGCATTACACATAAATAAACGAGAAGCATCAAGCGAGTGTGTAGCTTTTCATGATACAATTCTCAATTTGTGTGCGTTTTGTTCGCCAAGGTTTTCGGTATATAGCTGGATATACAAGTGGGATCATTGACAGTACAAATTTTTGCTGAATATATTGCAGCTGATGCTTTTCCAGAACACGCTTTGTACAATCTGTAAACATGCTAATCTGTTTGAAGGCAGTAATCAGTAAAATATTCAATAGTGCTATCTTATACACATTAAAATTTTTATCAAATAATAATTGGCCACTTCTGTTATGAAATATTTCCTTGCTCAAACACAGAACATGTTTATACGATACATCATGTATTCATTATACAAGATTTTTGTGCTAGTCGAACGATTTGTTGCAAAAAAGCTGAGATTAGAAATTGGCGGAGAGAAGAGAATATTTTATCGGAAAATTATTGTGTGCGCAGCTGTGGTTTCATTTCGTCACCAGTACACTGCAAGTACTTTATCGACTTTTTATGATTACTATTGCAATTAAAACTCTAAACGTCACCACAAAAAAATTAAAATTTTAACAAGATTTATTTTAATTTAAGCAAAACTATACCCAGAATGATAATATTACTTGAAAACAATAACTTCTCAAACAGCCCAGGTTTTATTTGCAGTTCAACAAAATGATGAGCATATAACAATATAACAATTACAAGGTTCAAACAAAGGATCCCCTTGAATGTAAGCGGATTACTCATAAAATTTATTTATTGCATGAATTTTAACCTGATGAACGCTTTCCATATAATTTTGTTTTCTCCAAATTAGTGGACACCGACATTTGTTACAGTCAATCTATTCCCAAGCCTGGAGTCTACCATTACTTCAAGCTCCAGTACCAACTTCTTCAATATTAAGAAGGATCCCCATCGTCGTCTGTTTGGCTTTCAATCATTCTTTTTTTTTAGCAGAGCAGGATCTATATACACCAATATGACTGACCTTGTCCTTGTAATCATTATTGCAAACCGTTTGCCACCTGTCCTCAGCAAAAACTACCTTTACCATTCTGAAAAGATTTCAAGGTGAGCACCATTATTCCTGACACTTGAAAATCCATTCGACCACAGTATCAAAAATCCTAATGTATGCCGGAAACCGAAAGATTTTATTTCTTGTCCAAATGGAGATCTTACTTATGATTATAAATTAAGTCTTTGTAAATAGTTCATTCAAGTAAGAAACTTTTCATTATTCATACGATTATGATGATTCTAATTGATGACTAAGTTAACTAATTTCTTTTCACGACAGGATCTGCACACGAGGTTTTCCTTAGATGATTTACATCGAAAACGTACATAAAAATATCCACCAAAAACCGCTCTTCACAAACAAGACCTACTCGTCCCAGATGTCGAGCTTCGAATGAGCCCTCAGCTGAAAATGTTTTCCTGTTCCTAGTAAGATAAATTAGCACATGAGCATTCCTGCCGGTCCAAAGCCACATAGCTGGAAAAATATATGCATAATTTTTAATAATGGTATTACCAAGTTAAACAAATCCATTTAAAAACCAAACTTATTGGTAATTTTGGACTTATAATTTTCTTAAAACACAATTTATTCCAGTAAACTGAGATTGAAAAATGTTGCTTTCATTAGTCTCTCAGTTGAAATAGTGAAAAATATTCCTTATTTTACGAATGCCATTCGTCAAAAGAGTTACTGAAAGTAAAATGCTTTATAAACCCTTTTAAACCATAACAAAATCCATTATAATTACCATATTATGCAATATATATAGATGTGATACGGAAAACAGTCCACATTTATTGTAGTCTAATCGTTATAAGTCTTTTATTTTTTGTAGGGCATGTACATGCACGGATGCATAAAATGAATACTCAGAGCGTACATCATGGATAAATGGATAAACTGTAAAGCTGGAATCAAAAATACGTGGCCTAATTATGCCCATTGTTCTCCTGGACTTAAATATTATTAAGGTAAATTGGTCAGTATGGTGAGAAACAATATAGATATTTTCGTTAGATACAAATTAAATATAATATATATGCGGTTTTGGTATTTAAAAATTTAATTGCAGAGTGTGTGTTTTTGTAAAGTCAGTTAGGAAACTGATCAAGAGGAGTTTTTTTTCTGCACGTTTATAACAATACCTGATGAACAGTGGTTAAGATGTTAACTCAAATAAAATTGAAGAGGTTATTAAAAGTAAGGAGACTTGAATACAATGAAAGACTAAAACACGCAAGTGAAGTAGTCGAAACTATGTAGGTTCGTTAGTAAAATTGGTATTAGAAATAAAACGAAACAAATACAACTAACTTGATAACAGATTATCATAAAACTCATGGTATAAAGACAAATTAGAATCTTCTTTGAGGTCGTTTTTTACATTTAAAAGTTCAATGAAAACGAGACAGTTTTATACTGAAAGCTGGTACGATTTTCATTTGTTGAGAAGTTAAAATTCAGAGTGAATTTGTATTTACGTTTATTGGCATCGCTTGATATTGTTTTCTAATTTCCCGTAAATTTTACTTAGCGTTATAATATATACAAATCATTATACTTACTGTCATTCGTGAATTAGGGCTATCACTTATTTATTTTCATGTGAAGTTGTATCTTATATATGCGGAATTTTTTGCAAATATTTTTCTTTCGCTGAACTCAATAAGTTCAATGTTCAACAAAGATAATACCTGTTTTTAAATGAATACATCACAGAAATGCATATACAAAGTTCAAATTTTCGCATCATATACATGATTTCGCTAATTTTTCAAGTATTATTTTAACCAATGACAACAAATAAGTTCAAATTATGGAAACGTTAAAATTGTGTTTCGTATTTTTGCAGGATTGTCACTGAATTACTGTAAATGAATTTTTCAGAAAGGATGAACACAAAAAATTCTGTTAAGAAGCATTAAAATACACATATATTAAAAATTATGACACAAAATATATGTACATGTGTAAGAAAAAAATGATGATCAGATTTTTAATTGAGCGGAGCGAAAGTGAGGTCTGTCTAGGACTAGTATTAACATGTTCGTTGAATGACGTAAAATGTTAATGGTTTCGAAACGTAAATTAACTTGATTATATATTATGTATATTTAAACATTAAATTTTTAATGATTTGGGTTGCATTTTTCATAATATTGTGGGATCAATTATCGATAATTGCTACTGTGTCTGCCTGAAGGATTTATGAGACAAGTCAATCAAGTTTTAAATTACAAATGGAAAACAAACTTTGTCAAATTCAATTGTGTTTTGAACGTTACCCACCGCTTCTGTTTTAGTACCCAGGTGGTGCCGATGAACAAAAAATATCATGTTGACCATCACAAATTAAAAAGTATTCACAACTTTGTTACAAGATCATGTTCTTTTAATCCATCGATAATTTATGTCTAGGAGTTTTTTGTGCAATCTCATTGACCAAGTGGGTCAGCGCAATATACGAGAATATATTGATATTATATGAATGAATTAATATCGTTTGGATACATTTTCGTTTCAAAATTATTTATATATAAATCTGAAAAGGGGTACTACTAACTAAGAAGAATAGAGATAAACTTTTCAACAATAAATAGGTTTGTTTAGGTACTAAAACCAGGTTAATTGGTTCATTACTGTACAGAATTATTTGATTTCGTCTAAGCTACTTAGGCCAAAAATAGGCCAATCAAAAATATAGGCCAAAGCCATATTCATCAAATGATGTATAGGTCAAAGGTCAATTCTTTGTCGAAATGTTTTTCATAAAAAAATTATGGCGTTGCAAAAATGAGAGTAGGATTTGGGTTTTCTAGATCATATTTAAGGAATGGCTGGTTCCTTAGAGTCATCTTTAGTATCTTGGATTCACCAAAATCTTTATTTGAAGTTCGAAGCTTTCTAACCATGGCTTTAATTAAAACCTCTTTGTATATGAGCCCACCTAAAGTGAGTTGGTTGGAAATAACTTGAATTCCAATGGAGTTTAGTACCATCGATAACCATGAAATAAATAAAATTGTTAACAAAACGAGCAACTGAAGAGAATGTGCAGATGAATACATTTTGACTGAGAGAAAGATAAAAGACAAGTAATGGAAATATAAATAAAAAATGCCTTCTTGCCGAAAAAGTATTGGATGTGAATGAATAAATCATTTGCATGAAATTTGATGAAATTACCTATGAAGGTTTGCGGTAAAGAATTTTGACGAAACGGTTTCGACCATTAAACATTGTGACGAATATTTTTTTAACAAAAACAGCGAACCATAAAATATAATGGCATATAAATAGTTTTGGATTTACACGATATTACTCGTACATCTCCTTTAGGTTCACATAAAACCCATATAGTTATAAAAATGTTAACTTATTAGCCTATATGTTACTACTACTCTATTCAGAATTTTGTTGGAAATACCAATTGCGTCATGACTAACTGAGCTGTCGGAAGTGATAAAATAACAATGGGGTCATCATAACAAGTCAAATTTCATGCAATTGTTCTTGAAACTATTTTCTCAGATAAAACATATTACGTAAAATAGTAAAACACTTGAATACATGACAATAGATTGACAACTTACATTGACGATTCTCATATAATTCGACCGTGTTAGTTCAACAATGGTTTAGTTCTCGTTGTTTTTGATAAGGATGAAAGCGGTGTCCTTGAGTGGAAAACGTTGTTTTTACATAGTTTATTGTCTACTCACATAAATTTTCCTATCAAATGACAGACAAATCACGTAATCTTTTCTTACAGTAATTTTCAATTTTTCAAACATATGGAACATGGATCAATTGAAGAAATGCTACGCAACACGATATTCGCGTTGCGTTTTGGTTTTACACAATTTTTCGTTCAATCTATTAAAGAATCCCATTCAATGTTCAGATGTTTTAAAATGAGAAATGCAATTTGTAGCTAATGTCACATAATTTGTTTTAAAAGAACCCATGTACGTAGGAGAAAAGAGTCGTAGGAAACTATCTAAATATGACCAAACAGCAATATTTTCTTCAGACATGTCAAACAATTATAGTAGGTCTAACTCCTTTTTTACGTTAAGTGATATACTTAATAAACAGCAATGTAAACTGTCACAGAAATCCTAACGAGGTAGCTGAACAGATGCTAATGAAAAACCATGTTGTCTCCAAGTAAACCGCTTTCGAATGATATATCGCATGACATTCGTTTGATATTGTAAATTTTGGCCCCGATTTCTGCCCTGAGAGGTCTACCCATTATAAACAAGTTGAAGACTTATGAAGTGGAATGGGTAAGAGATCAAATCCAATGAATAGGTCGGTTGAACTTCCAAACAAGGAGCATTCATGCACTAGGGCATCTCAATGTTAAAAACCCATTTTATGCTTGTACTTACCATGTTAATACCCTAATTTATTTGCAACCAGTTAAAACGAAAATCATGAAAAATTAAAACACGCAAAACCCGTTTCAGTTGAGGATTGATTTCTGATGAATGTTGTACCGATTAAATTTAGAATTTATACGAACATTCCGAACCGTGTGCAAACCTTCGTTTCATAACTATATTTAAGAGTTATTAAGTCACCCACGTCATTTAAAAATGATCAAAATCATGTCAAAATAATTTTTTGACTACTTGTCAAGTATTCAACGTCCGAGCTGTTTTAATTTAGTACAATGCGATGAAATTTTTCGTGTTTATCAGCTAAAATTGAATTGGTTTGACATGATCTGATGCTTGAAATATAGTAATGACGCTCTTCCTCTGAGTGCATAAGACCAAGGAGATCAGTAAAGCATAACCTCATTACTTGCTCAGCTCAACTAGTATTGACTTTGTCAAGTTTGTTTGTCTGTCCGTCTGTCGGCACGATAACTCTAGAACGCGTAAACTGATTTCGCTAACAATTAGCATGCACGTTACTATGGTCAAAGGCAAGAACCAAATTGATTTTCAGCCCACTATGTCAAACTCCAAGGTCAAATGGCAAGGTCAAATATTTTTAACATGCTGCTATTGTACCTATGAATAGCTCAATCGAAAATTCTTGTTGAGTAAATTACAAATCATATATCACTTTGGGTCAAGTTGACCTCATAGGTTCAAAATTTGGGGTCAAAGATTGTAACATCAGACAGGTCATATGACATCATACGAAAGCGCTTTTATATTGGCAACAACAATGACTATCATTATCATTAATATACGCTGCATTGTTTCAGCTACGTTGTTATTAGTGATATTACAGTGTGTTTATTTTCCATTACCAATCATCCGTCACGTTATGAGCAACTTGAATATACTCGTGATATTACATATATTATTATTATTACTCGTGATATAGTTGAATCATACTAATGGCTGTTATATTTTTGTGGAAACACAAAACATCAACCTAGACTAATATCAAGTGAAAAGGTTTAGTGAATCAAGTAAATACCCACAGACCAAGAAACATTTAAGCCCGAATTGTCATAATTAAAATTTATTGCATGGTTGTACTTAAAACATGACTAGTAAACCGTTTGTTTCAATTTATTATCCTGAAAGGTTTTAGTATATGCATAGCTGTGATCTGCTAATGAGCATAGCTACAATAGGTGTTTATTACATGTCCTCGCTTGCATAACTCCTTACCTTATGAATGACGAATAAATTGGTAAATACAAAGTTAGCACGACATTCGTCACTTTTAATCCACAGACACTTTTCATAGTAAAGTTATGTAGCCTAACAATGACCTTCTTGGTTTTATTCAGTAAGTAGCATTCCTACAAGCAACATATCCACCTAAAGTAAATAATTCGTAGTCCGTACATAATTTTTTTTCTGTATTTTTTATATTTAATCTGTTTTTTTGTTGCTAGATATGGAAACAGGTCATAATATAGATCCAGCCAAAGTCTGTCCAACTTTAATTGTAGCTACCAGCGTTGATCCGGAGCCAGAAGAATGTATACCCGATTCTTTACCTGAAGTTGAGAGGAAACTGAATCAACAAATGGAATTTAATCATAGTACGTTATGCCATTGCAAAAATATATTTCCAAATTATTGCAAATGTTCCATGAATTTACAGAGTTGTTAACCAGCTTATTCTACAAATAAATTTGTTTTAGGTGCCATTAACGAAGGGTCTTTGGAAATTGAAAAAACCGTTAGCAGATTTTGGCAGCTTCTTCAAACTACTGTGAAGGATTTGGCTGCAGATCCGACAAGTCAAAATACAACAAATAAATTGAATAAACTTGAACAAGTTGAAAAAGACTTGAACAGAATCTCCAACAAACCAGGGACAAGCGGACAATTGGCCAATTCTTTAAAATACCTGAAAGCTCAACCTGATCAAGTGAATCCATCCTTAACAACCTCAGCTCAAATTCTTCCGCCACCCCCTCCTCCACTTCCACCCCCTCCTCCACCTCCACCCCAAATACTCATAAAATCAGCCGACATTTCTGTAAAAACTAAATCGCATTCCTTGAAGTCCTCGAAACGTCCAGCTACAATCAAACCAGCAGACACTTATATGGATGAACTTAAAAATAAAATTTCGGGCGGCGTTTCTGCACTTCGAAAAACAAAACCAAAAGAAAAAGAAATATTATCGGAAGGAGAAACGCAATTTTTTACCAATGGCAGACATTCATTGAGACCAACGAATATTAATAATTTGTGGGATTCAACCAATGTTACATCGGCTGAAACTCACCAAGCCATTGTCAAAAAAGTAAGTCCTGGTATGGAAGAAATACACAAAGGCAATTTGGCTGGAAATCTAAGCCTCCGAAAACAAATCCCCAATCAACTCGAACAACAAGTCATCAGCTCAAATGGGCAATCAAGAACAGCCAATCAACACCATGCTGAATCATCTCAGCACAAAACGATTTTAGTCGAGGATCAAAGTAAATTTGGGTCTTGTTCAGCAGCTAATCTACGTTCTGTTAAAGAGACATTTTTGTGTGTAAAAAATGAACCCTCCAGCAGCATTAAGCCTTCACATGTTACAGTAAATCAGAGCATTGGCATTAAGAGTACGATCGAAAACGATACAAAACTTCTTTTTGCCGATAAACTACACTCTGTCGAATATCAAAATATATCGCCTCAGAAACCAGCGACTTTGAAGAAACCTATTTCAGTCATACAGTCTCCCAGACCACTGAAATCCGAAACCGAACGAGAAAAAGTGGAGATTAGTACAGAAACCTATACTCAGGTGACCAAAACAAATTTCAATTTATCATTATCATCCAATTCCATTCCAAATAAAAGTACAAAGCCCAATAAGCTTGTTTTGGACATCGACCAAAGGACTATTTCAGCTAAAACTAAGGGTTTTGAAAGAGATTTGATACCGGACTCAGTTAAAAAGGTAATTCATAGAAATAAAATTTTAATGAAATCTTTTGTTTATTGGTTTTTTTTCATTTAGGAAACAAAAGTCGAATCACGAGAAACTTTCACCGTACCATTTGATCTGTTAACTCAAATTAAAGGTTTTGACCAACGTAATTTAATTGCTACAAAGGTAAACAACTAAAATTGTACATAAATTCGAATTATTTTTTATTGTATCCCATTGATTTTTGTGCAAATATTTTGTTTCAGGTTGCCCAAAAATCGCTGATCAAAGATACCAAAACTTCCAACGTTCCGAATATAAAGGAAAGTATAAAATCGGTTATAAATGCCCGCAATATAGCCATGAACGGCAATAACTCTGATGATTCAGATAATGACAACAATCAAGATGAGTGGGATTAAAAAGTTATCAAAATTTGGCATAAATTTGCAAGTAAATATTAAGTTAAGTATAGTCTAATCCAAACAAATAATATTCACATCAACTTTTATGGAAAATAATACTACTATGTATAAAACAAATTTGAGATTACAAAAATATTTTTTAGCAGCGGACAGCATTTTTTCATTAAATTTAATGCAGCTACTGATTGATAATAAAACAATACTACGTTGATTTAACATAGCAAAAAATATTCATTCACGACGATAGTAACACAATACACAAACAAACGAAAAACCCCATATCGTAACTACATTTTTCGTGACGATTATAGTTGGACAAATCAAAAGATATAGAAACTTATTCCGCTGGCATTAAAGTCGGAACATAAGATGAATCGAATTGCTAATAAAAACAATAAAGTCGTGTTTTTATGCGAGTTAGAACCTGTTGGGTGTAATTTTAAATACTTGGTAACATTTACTCAAAAAAGATAACGGTAAGGGATTTCGGAACATATTTTGTACGTCTACTCCGATTATTACTACAAACACTTTTTAAATATGAAAGTACTTGATTACATCATTTGAGACAAAATATTCATATCTCACATTTAAACTGAGCATTGTGTTTTTAGATACTGTACTCATCTCATTATCTCAACAATAAAATTATTAACGAGAATAGTCAATCTTTATCACTTGAGACTAACTGACGTTAACGTATTGTGTGTAAAAATTATACATTTAGTTCTATGTTGATGTTAAATGTTAATTTCTAAGATGAGAAGTACTTGCTCTTAGCTTATATAAGAAATAAGAATTCAGTACACGATAAGAGAGATATTAGACCTCGAGTGAAGGAGTATATCCCCGATTTAATTTATTATATATTGATGTACTTGCACGAAAAGGCACATTCGTATGCACATTCATATATAAGAAGATTTTATTTTAGTCTTCTAATCTTGTGGCGGTATTAGTAACATGTTTTTACTTTTACTTTTGAAGTTCTCTCATTTTAATAATGAGGTATAAGCTGGCGTACATCATACGAAGTAAATGATGGCGAAAAAAACTAAGCTTCTTCCCTTTTCTTTCGTATTTATCTCTCCATAAAACAGAGATAATTAGATGGAAAAGAGAAAAATGGACTCATTTTGAATATATGCTTGAAATAGACCTCATTAAGTTTCAAGTCCCCAGTTTCTTCTTGGCATATATTGTATTGAAATATGAAGCTGGTTCCATTGAAGTTTCCCTTTTACCCATTCAATTTCGAAAAGCAAGGACTTGGCTACACTTTGTATGGCTTCACTCATTCAATATTTTGGCCGTTATTCTTATAGCTGGAAGATTCATGTTTTTGTGCATATTATTTTTTAAATCTGAAATTGCTTTCACGTATGTCAAGTTCTTTTGCTGCTGTAGAGTAAAATTATGGAAGGTTATAATTATATGGCTGGCCGTGGCATACTTGAAAAAAACAAAGAGTTTTGTAAAACAGAACAGGTTAACACAATCTGGCTAGCTGTCATCTAAACTATTTAAATGTGTATTTATCAGTAAATATCACCAATATTATTACCATTTTGGCTGTTATCTTTCAACGACTGAAACCCCTCAATTTTCTTTCCCAGCATAGCAAGCTTTATGAATACCCACTATGTGTAAGTCTTTATTTATGAGAAAGTTATACATATATATTTATTATACACATGTTCATTACTTAATATTTTATGCAGCAACAAAAAATAAAATAATCACACTTTTATATTATATTATCATTTCATAGATAGATATCATTATCACTGCAAACGTTCAGTATGTATTGAGCCTGGGTAAACGCAAATTTATTGTCTGATTTTGGGGTAGTAGGTCAGAAGTTGGATTTACTAAGCATTTATTTGGCTTCTAGAGCTGTTTTTTGAAAATTTCAAACCAAATTCACAAGTCGGGGGCAAAGTAAGTATGGCTTCAAGAGATGCCGGTTTTGAGGGAATCATGCAAATTGCAGGCTTGGCAGAATCTCTCAAAGATATCCAAGTCAAACTGTCGCGATATGAAGAAGAGTCCCAGAAACAGAAAGAACAAATCGCACGATTAGAAGAGGTGCACAATTTTTTGGTCAAAGTCAAAATTAGAAAAAAAATTTATTTTGGCTCGAATCTTTAAACTTGTAATTATTATTTTTAGTTTAACGCAGAATTGATAAAGGCAAATGGAATTTCACAACAAGAATGTGAGAAGCTTCGTAGAGAAAACGAAGTTATGCAAGAAAATTACCAAGGATCATCATCTGACCAGAACAACAAACTTCCCTCTCTCAAAATATGGCAACAGGAGACACAACAGTTGCGCTCTCAAGTACAAAACCTTGAAGAAGAGTGCCAACGTTTACGAGCCAAACTGCAACAAAGAAGCTCAAGCAGTTGCTGTTCTCAACTGTGCTGGTACTTGTTCGGAAAGAAAACTTCAAATGAGAACCTGCTTGAAAACGAATAAGCTGCCAAGCTGAAAACTTGATACAACAAAAAAAAATCTCCGTATTCATTTTTTGACATTTTTTTTGTTAGCATTATTAGTTAAAAGAAAAATAAATATTGAAATATATTAAGGTTGAGTTAATGATCACCTATGGGTCAATATAATTGTGGCCTTCTATAATTAATTATGTTCTTTTCTGCTCTGCACAAACACAATACTTTTGTTCGACTAATCCAGACTTTCGTTTGTGCCAGGCTCAGGAATGAGCTTTAACATGCGCGTTTGGTATAGTGTTTGTTGTAAAGATAAAATAAGCTAAATGTGCAAATTTCGCTATTTAATATAAAGACTAAAATCGACACAAATTAAAACAAAACATTTCATGCTGACAACATTGACTTTAAATTCATGTCAATTTTAACATGTTTTTAAAAATAGCTAAATGTATAAATTTAGCTTATTTTATAATTAGGCCCAATACAACGCGGTGCGTTCATGGTTAAGCTTATTCCTGAGCAGCTCAGGCATAAATGAAAGTCTGGCGCAGACTTGATGTTACTCCCTACAACAGCATCTCTTGCTCCACCATAATGTTCATTTTAATTGTATTCACCACAGGAAGATATAGTACCAAACAGCTATACACTAGATTCTTTTCATTGTCAGCATTATTAAGCAAGCAGAGAGAAACTAAAATAGAAAGAGTCTAGATAGGTAAGTAAAAATTAGTAGTCTAAAATGTACATATGCTCACTGGACAATCGATTACTTGACGACAACTGAAGCAGTGGGAGTTGCCAAGATAATAATGCAATGAGTACTTTATAATAATGCAAATTATAATATTTATTAGGATTGTTAAGAAAATAGATCTACTTACAGTTTGTGAACAAAGATTTTTTGGATTTGTAAAATTAGTATGTAAAACATTGTAATCCCCTATTAGTACCGCAAATAGTTAAATGATTTGATTAGCAATTCGTAATGCCTGGTTGCTTTGCTGATTGAAAAATTAAAACAAAATCGGACAATACATCGTTCCGTTACCGTGATAGGGTATAAAAAGCAGATTATTGTTGAAAGTTGATTATATGTTAACGTCCGAATCCTTTTGGAAATAATACAAAATTAGCATGCAGGGGTCTCTTTTCTTGATTCTCGGAGTCTTGATTTTGGAGTTCTAGTTTGTGAAAATCTATGTTTCATCATCAGCTGTCAATTTAAGAAAAAGTTTTAATCATATAAATATTTTGTCGTAGTTTCATATCTAAAGAACTTTTAAAATTTTAGACACGAAGCTTATCGGTAACTTTGAATGACAAAGACATGTTTTGTAGTCTACTTGATAGGCGGCATTGGATAAGGTAAACCATCCGATTGGTTATACATTAAATAAACAATGATTTCTTTCGTATTTCGTATAATAGTATTAACTTGTAATTTTCTCATTGATTATAAATCATTTTGTTACTCAAATATAAAAATTGGTTCGTGCATGGTTTGACGGCTTGTCGGGTGCTTACTCCGAAAAAGTGACATTTTGCTGTTAAAAACAATGTTAAATAGCCTTTTTTGCACAAAAACCTCTCCTTTAAAAAAAGTCAACTTTTTAAAACTTCAACAGACAAACCTTTCGTTTTTATTTCAATATTGGAATGTCATGATTATATCTTATGATTTGTTAATCCTGGCGAATCAATTTAAAACATCATATCTATTACACCAACAATTCAATGTCTAAATTAATTTGTTTGATGTATTTATCATTTAAAAGGGCAAAGTTTAAAAATATTTGATATAATGCATTTAAAAGTAAAATATTTCCGAATAAACTTTTTCGTCACTTTAGACTGAGAAATAAAGTGTTATACATTTACGTTAAAACCATGTGACTCAAATGATAATTAAATAATACCATTTTCTGATACTTATAATATATAAAATCAAACGTCTTATTTCTAGTCACATAGAATATTTTATGGCCATGGACATTATTTTAAAATACTAGTTCTTTATTTATCGGTACAATTTAGTTGTTTAACTGATATTAGTTCCAACAGTCATTAATTTTCAATCAAAAATGTGGCGAATCCATTTATAATTACATAAAAATACATCATTGATAACATCTTGGTTGCACACTTAAGACAAAATGACTTGCATTTAAAAAACGGCATATCGAATGAATAATTAAAAAAAAACCCAAATACGATATTGGTTTTGAGGTTTCACTATGCCTTTTAACTGCGTTGTGTTTGTTAAGTGCATTTAATAAAAAATCTGATAAGCTTTTGTTTTAATAAACTGATAAGTGTTTTGTTTATTCATTCATTCAATACATGATGTAATCAGCATGGGGTTCAATATGGGATTTATAATTTTTACAAATGTGTTCCACTAATTCAGTATCAAAAATATGTTAGAATAATAACCAGAGATCTTGACCAGACCTTTATAATGGTTTGCAGCCCGTTATTGCAGATTACAAAACCACGTCAGTCGGTATTTGTTATGCCAGAATATAATGCCAATACCAACCAATACACCGAGATCAAAATTACTAGAGGTAGAAAAATGCCTCTTTTTTATTAAAAATTCATATTTGTACAGTAAAAAACATTAATCTGTATTGTTATCAGTTGTCGACCCAAAAAAAACATTTTTACGTTTCAAAAAATGTTGCATAGATTAAAAATTGTCACTTGTTAAGTTGATTAAATCGTCAAATTAGTCGACAAACTTATATGTAAAACGAACACATTTAACTGATTATCAATTTTTCCAAACCAAAATTGTTACTAATATAGTGTAAAGATATGTATTACATACATTTTCAATTTGACTACTTAATTGACTGCAATAAATTACAAAGTTTTAGCCCGTCAATAGTAATTATTTAATATACTTATTACAGTTAAAATTAAGGATTTTATGTGGGTATATGATCTTGTTGTACTTCCCATGCGTACTCTTATGCATTGTAAATGTTAAAGAATTTATTGAATTTTTTCAATCAATCTATAGATCGGAGAAAACGTTTAAACATCAAAAAATAATTTGCTAATACGTATACATACTAAGATACAAAAAGGTTCAGTAAAAATGTGAAAATGTTTAACGCTATGATATATTAAAATATTTGTATAATGTTCAAAAAAAATTGTGTTTATTCACGAATATTGGCTACGCTAATGTATGTGTGCTAATGATCAACAAAAATTTAAAAAATTTGTGTCTTCATTTATCATATTAAAAGGAATTTGTAAATGGAAGTTTTTGCATGCATTTGCCTAATAAATATCCACAAATTAAAGTTTTCAACGTGGCATTTTTTTCAAGAATTATGTTTACTTGAGTAAAAAGGGGTAAGATGATTAGCAAGCTCAATACAGCAATATCTGTCGGGCATACTATACAAAAACAGAACCCTTTGTGGTTTTGGTTTATTCATCTTTTTTGGCACATCTATCAATATCATATTATGTTCAGGCATATACATGCGTCATATAGCAAGCAGCACTCACGATCCGATCAGCTGCTTTGTCGATCGTCAAGAAAAAGCTGTTCCGTCGATTTACTGTTTTTCTTTAAATATAACGTAATAATAAGTAAATATTTCAGTATTTAGCTAACGTATACTGCCAGGTAAGAAGGAAAACGATTTTGCATAGTGTTTGTAGGTTAACTGATGCTGCCAGAGTGGGAAAATCACCAGAATTTGAGCAAGATGATCACTCGCCGTCTAATGTTGTTAAAAGTTTGAATTTCCTTATCAATCAATACAATTTTTGTCGACAGTTCAAGAAAATAATTACGTTCACATAGCAAAAAATATCGGATCCGTTGGAGTGTAAGCTAATTAGCCATAAAAATATTTATAATTAGCTTTATTGTTAATTTTCCCTTTGTGTTTTTACTATAAAAATAGTGGATGACATCGATAACTGACAAATTAAGTCTACCACCAAACCATCCTTGCTGTGCGCTCCCGTGTCAAATCCTAAGAGTTGAAGAAAATCATAACTGCCATCTGCACAATATATAGTATGGGCTTCCACTACCCCCTTTCCTTTTGAACAGCACATGGTCCAGATTTACCAATATGACAGACTCTATTCCGTTAAAGGTTGTAACTAGCCATTTGTCACCCCTTCTGAACAAAAACGTCACAAAACTATTGACTTCCCCAAAAGATTCTAAGGAAAGCAACAATTTGCGGTAAATTTTATCATCTTAAAAGAATGGTGCGCGTGGCAACTCACAAGTACCATACCCGCACAGGGTACAAATCACCAACAAGAGAATATGCTGGACCAATCAAAGAATATCATTCCTCCAGCGGTTCGAAGAATCCTAATGCATACCGGAAACCAAAGGAAATTCATTTCTGTCCACATTGGATCTGACTTTCAACATCAAATTTTATTTTCGTAAACTCATCATAGTTCATACAAGTTAGGAAAATTACTTATACATAATTATTTAAACTGACAACTTTCAGGTATTCATTTTGTTTTATTATTTGTTTAGAGAGGAACACCCAATTTCTTGTCCTATCTTCCAACAGCCATTTTATCTGGAAACTGAGTCGAAAAATCCCATCAAAAGCATACACAAAAACCGGAGCAACCCTACAGGGAGAACTACATTGCGTCCCAAATGGCAAACTAAGCAACCTTGTCCTTGTACCATATGTGGATACATATATCCCGTTCCAAGTCAGCTATCAACACACATGTTACATACATATAAGGGAGAAAAACCTTAATTCCAAACAAAGGGCGGCCTCAATCAACACATAAAACAAGCTCATTTAAAAGGTCAACTTCGTTCATCCTCCATCATCATCGACTTAATCATCATGGTCATATTCCTTATGATTTGTGGAAAGCCTCATTATTTAAGGCAGGGGGCCATAACTTGCGCTTTACTGGGTCATGACCCAGGTCAACTGAGAAAAGATATGTTCAAAGTAAGATGCCCTAAATGTCCACCATTACCAGGGAAACTTTTTGAATTTTAGAATGTATTGGCTTTGAGAAGACATTGGAATGAGGAACATGGATACAAAAAGTTACCAGCAAAGTTTCGAGTGGGAATGAATTGGGACATTGGTTTAAACGATGAGCTGCTTTGCTGTACTGTGGGATTGGTTGGAAGAAAAGAGGGGATATTCAAAGGAATGGTAATAATCCACAACAAGTCAACATTGAAGGGCCCCTGTATACTGAGTTGGTTTTGATGGAAGTCCCAAAAACAGAAAGATTTTGTAAGAAGAATGAATACATTAGGAGTCGATAAAAATGAGGATAATATTTGTACAATTTGTGGCTTAAATTTATTCTTTCCTTAAAAGACTTTTGAATGTAGCACATTTCAATAACGTTGAAACGGAATGTTAGACGCTCATGGAGGAAATTTATAGAAAAGATGGGAAGTAAAGGTAATAGCAAAAATTTGATAATTTCAAGGGATTGGGTTCCGTAAATGTTAGAGACGAGTATTGCATAGCCATTTCCTCACATATCGTGATTGACTATTATATAATTTGACAAAGCAGATAAGAATATGAAAAAAGGAGATGAGTTGATATTGATTTCCTAAACATTTGTATTATTATTCAAGCTATGCTTCTCTTTTTAGTGCTTAAGTTTAACTAAAACAGTTTACTTGTACAAAATTTAATGATAATGTACCCAAAAAATGTTAAAATTTAAACAAAGTCAACCTTTTTATAAAAAAGGTAAATGATTACAATTTTTTGTATTGCATATGAGTAGACAGGAAGATGTTTTATAGTCTTTACATTTTTATGCTACACAGCCTTCAATTATATTTTTTGATTCTAGCAATTGGCAAGAGTTGGATTGACTGCGTGGGCGGTAGACCGTAACCGAGAAAATACAGATATACTTGTTTTGGAATATTCTTTGTTCAATTTTTACTGGAGGTACTATTTTTTTTTTTTTTTTTTTCTTACTGCAGACCATTTCTATACTTGTAGACTTTACTCTAATTATCCATTACGACAGG